>JADDOH010024346.1:0-76112 GCA_016648135.1 Agrypnia vestita | reverse complement strand
CGCGATACGGGCCACGCGATACGCCCGCGTCACGCCATGCACGGCGGTCCGTAACGTGTCGCCACGTATACTCAGACATTCTTATTTCTTCTTCTTTTTCTGCTTGTGTTAGGAGAAATTCCTGTGTTTCTCGGCTTCTGAGCTTGTCCTTATTTGGGCGTAGTTGCGCAGAAAGCGTCCAACCCAAAAAAGCATGGGACTGAGAAAAAGCCTTTATTTTGCTTATACGCGACCCTCGTAGCGCAGTGGGTATGACACTGGTTTCTCACACCGAGGGTTCCGGGTTCGATTCCCGGTGAGGTCACGATTTTATCTGTGTGATTTACTCAAGCCTGGGTGTTTTGTGATGCATTTCGCTTCTGTAATTGGGCCTCCTGGCCTGTTGAAGCGTAAAAAAAAGAAAATAAAACTTTTTCTGATGTATAAAATTTCTTATTTATCTTATTGTAATCCTATGTTATTTTTATGTACAATTTCTAAATCCTTGTTTGTATTACAAGAATAGATTGTTTCCAAGAGACGATTAGAAAATTTAGACAGAATGTTAGGTAACTTAGTAAAAACCACTACCAGATTTAAGGTCTACCGGTCCTACCCGTCCCTTCGTCAGGACCAACACTAAACTACTATATTCACAAAACTATACACCACAACCATAGTATTGTTAAACTTTCACCAATATTGATCACATGCGTGTTAATCTTCTACACCTATGAACACCCAAAGACTTCCATACCTACTACATGGAAGTCTTTGGGTGTTCATAGGGCTTACGACCTATTGTACGACTGGTCTAAGTGATCACTTTACACAATGTATCGTTCACATTTCCACCCATGATAGAATAACATGTCTATTAAATTTTTGGAAGTTGTATATATTTAAATTATACGACATATTCCGTATATGTGTTTCAACAATCCTCAACGCGGCCGGCATCCAAAGCTTTTTCATTCTCTTTAAATGACCACAGATGTCACTAATGCAATATCTATTTATGATTTTTGGAATATTTTTAGCAATATTCTTTATATGTGTAATGAGATTCTTCCGAATTATTAGCGTTACACTAGAATGCGCCTAAAATATCATTTCAAAATTTTTAAACTCCTTTTTGGACCAATATTTTCATTCTGAATGTTTTGACTTTGTCCAAATATTCTGAATTATACTGATTCGTGTAATATAATATTTTGTGTGTGAAACTCTGTTTACCTGTACCTACGTAAATAAAGCAATATTTCTGAATAAATTATGATAGCTACATAATATTTACATTCGCGTCATGTTTTGTACATTCATTTAAAAATAATTATTTCGATATTCTATTGGCAATAACCATTATCAATACCCAACAACCACACCATGTATTCATATCCAAATCCAAAAATAGCGTTATGTAATGACGGGGATAAAAATGGTTTAAATTATTAGTTATTGAGAAATTGAAGAGTTTTTTCATGAAATGGATCACAGAAATATTTGTTTAAATGTCACTAGTACTAAGTATCTTGGAATATTCGTCAGTTATTTGGATAGAATAAAGAATGAAGATATTAGAAATGAATAAAAAACTGATCTTAGCGTAATTAATAGAATTAAAAAAGAGTCGCTCAGATTGTTTCGGAATATTGAGAGAATGAATGAAGAAAGAATGGTTAAAATGTGTAAGTGTTGACGGCACCAAGAAGAGAAGGCGATCGCGGAAGACGTTGCATGACCAGATTAACCAGATCCTGGAAGATGGTCTAGTTAGAAGCCTCAACAACCATCGAGCTTTCTATCTCTCGAAGAATCTATGACATTAGATTCTTTGAGAGATAGAATGCGGTCACGCATGATTGATCGAGGATTTGTGGTTACGGATGACTGACCCTGCTTTGCGTGACGTTGTTGTATTGTTGTCAGTATTCAGTTGGTTCGCGATCTCGCTACAGTATAATGTACATTATTATTATTATTATTATTATTATTATTATTATTATTATTATTATTATTATCATTATTATTATATTTAAGCTTAAACAGGCCAAGAGGCCCAATTACGGAAGCGAAAACATCACAAAACACCCAGGCTTGAGTAAATCACGTAGATTAACTGTGACTTCACCGGGATTCGAACTCGGAACCCTCGGCGTGAGAAGCCAGCGTCATACCCGCTGGGCTACGAGGGACGTTTTAACCTCAATGTTATCTTAGAAAACAGAAAACATAATATAAATCGTCTTTTTTTACTATAAATATTATAATTTTATTATTTTTTATCGTTTACAGTGCTGTCGGGTGGATTGTTGAATATTTTTTTAAATAAAAAAACGTTGATGTACCTATCCAATGTTGTAATAAGCTCTGTGGCAAGTTGCTTACAATTTTCCACCTCATTATAAAATGAAAACTTAACATGGATTCCAAGTTTCCAGTACTTGTTAACAGTATACAAATTGCGTCTTTGTTGAGTTGATATTCCTCCACCGATACATCCTCCAACCTGCCTCGTTCTTTCCTTCTTTCTTTACACAGTTCTTTCCTCTAATTAGGGTACATAAATTACACCCGTCTCTAGGAAACCTGGGAGGGCGCGACACGTGACTAGGGTTTGCGGGTTAACATTTTACCGGAAATTCTGCGGAACAAATTCCACTTTACCGGTGATTTTTTTTAAATGTTTAGAAATCACAAAATAAAAAATCTGACAAACATTCTCTCTTTTCCTCCGCGAGGGTAAGCGGTGAAGATAAAATGCCGCACTCTACATCTTGTTTGAGTCTTCTGGGGTATTATTCCGTGTTTTTACGACCTTTCCGGCCGACGTTTCGGATCCCATTGCAGGGTGAGAATATTGTAAGTGTTGTGTTAAGTATTGGCTGGCAATATGAATGTTAGCGCGCAAACATCACAAATAATCGAAATGTCTTTTTTCCTTGGCTTGACACAAGTAAACAATACCTTTAATTGCAATAATCGCATCCTTGACCTTGTTTTCTCAAGTGATAAATTCACGGAAGTGGAACCAGCAGCCGAATATTTACTCTCTGTTGATACACATCATCCACCCTTGATTATAAGTATTAAGTACAAATATGTCAAACCGCATGAATATCATACATTTTCACGAAATTTTCATAAAGCTGACTATGCTTCTATTAATGAACATCTTAAGTACATCGATTGGTCTTTTTTGTTGAATTGTGATGATATTGATGTTATTACTGAAAATTTTCATAGTATTATTGACGACACTGTAAACAAATTTGTTCCATATGTTGAAATATTTCCTAGTTCTTTTCCAAAATGGGTTTCGAAAGATTTAAAGGAAATGATAAAAAATAAAAAGCTTGCTCACAAAACATATAAAGAAACAAAAAACAGTATCGATTACAGTAATTACTCACAGCTTAGATCTCAATGTAAAGTATTGTCTAAATGGTGTTACTCTAATCATATAAAAGAAGTTGAGTCTTCCATCAAAGTAAATGTTAAAACCTTTTGGAATTATACAAAATCCCTAAAAGTTTATAAAAATAGTTATCCTAATGTTATGTTCTACAATGGTAAATTTTGTAATAATTTTGATGGGATTGTTAATTTATTTGCGGAATTCTTTAAAAATGTCTATGTACCTGTGTTACCAAAAAACACCGACCACACATCAGCAACATCAAACATTGAAACCACATTAAATATAAATAATTGCACAATAAGCACTTCCAGTATTATAAGTGGGATTAAAAAACTTGATGTAAATAAAGGGCACGGACCTGACGGAATTCCTCCACTATTTATAAAAAATTGTGTTGATGTACTATCTCTCCCCCTGTCAATCATATTTAATAAATCCATATCAGCGGGTATATTCCCACATATGTGGAAGGAAAGTTTCTTAACACCGATCTTCAAAGATGGAGACAATAATGATGTAAAAAATTATAGACCCATTTGCATACAATCTTGTACACCTAAGTTATTCGAATCACTAGTCCTCGATACTATATCTCCTGTTTTAAAACAAACAATAACTCCGTACCAACACGGATTCATCTCAAATAGATCTACCCTAACAAATTTAGTTTTGTATGAAAATTACATTATTAAATCTTTTGTTAATAAAACTCAAGTAGATTCAGTTTACACGGACTTCAGTAAGGCGTTTGACAAAGTCTCACATGCTTTATTAATTGCCAAATTGGGAAAAATAGGATTTGGTGGACAAATACTTTCTTGGTTAACGAGCTTTCTGAGTGAAAGAAGGCAAAGGGTAAAAATATATTCATATGTATCAGAATGTTTCCAAGCTACTAGTGGTGTACCACAGGGATCGCATCTTGGACCAATACTATTTCTATTATTTGTGAATGACATTTCAACAATATTTAATGACATTGAATATTTGCTGTTTGCAGATGATCTAAAAATCTTTAAATCAGTAACCAACATTTATGACTGCAACATATTACAGCAAAACCTAAATTCTCTTTCAGTATGTTGTGAAACGAATAAATTGTACTTAAATTTAAATAAATGCAAAATTATATCATTTACTAGATTAAAATCAAAAATAAATTTTGAATACTCTCTATGTAACACCAAACTAGAAAATGTTGACTGTATTCGAGACTTAGGGGTATTGTTCGACTCGAAACTTACTTTTACTAATCATATTAATGCGATAACTTGTAAGTCTCTAAAATTGCTGGGATTTATTTTAAGGACGTCACGCCCATTTCAATCAATTGAAAGTATTAAAATGTTATACATGTCTCTTGTCCGGAGCCAATTAGAATATTGCTCATCAGTTTGGTCTCCATATTATAATGGGCATATAGACAGTATTGAGCGTGTCCAACGCAAATTTCTCAAATACATTAACTACAAGTTAAGCATACCAATACAAAACATAGAATACAATTACATATTGAAGAGACTAAATTTACTCACATTATATGATAGAAGAAAAAATTATGATATAGTTCTTCTTTACAAAATTGTAAACAATATGTTGGACAGCCCTGACCTTGTAGCATGTATCGATTATAATATCCCTTCCACACATAGAACTCGACAAATTGTCACATTCCATCGCAACAATTGCAATACTAATTATCAATCAAATTCTGTGATACACAGAATATTGGGAACTTGTAATGAATATGGTTGCATGATTGACATTTTCGTCGACAGTCTGGAGAAAGTAAAGTTCACACTTAAAGAGGCAATACTGCTTCGTTACTGACTTCAGCTGTTAATATGTAATGGTGGGTAATATATATTTTTCGTACACATTGCCGCTTTGTACTTTATATTTTTAATTTTTGTTCTCATGTTTTGGTGCTATTCCTGGTACTTTTATTAATTTGCTACTTGTTATTTATATTGTTTAATGTATGTTCTTTTTAATTTTATGATATATTTTTTTATGTAAAAGCCTATACGCATTGCTGCTCGTTACCTACTCTACATTTTTAATTTTTATACTCATGATTTGGTGCTATTCCTGAAACTTTTAATGTATGTGCTTTTTGAAATTTATTTTATACTCTTTATGTAAAAGCCTAATGGGCGTAAACAAATAAATAAATAAAATAAATATGACTCATTAGCGGGAAATATGAGAGAGCGGATTTATCTTAAAAAATATCCGCGCGCCGCGAGATATGCGCCGCCGATGCACGGTATCGCCGGCGCCCAGCGGTCGTTCCGCTAGGCCGAGCGCACAGCTTCCGTGGTCCACCACGTTACGCCGATGCCTACAATAAAGATGTAAATCCCCTCTCTCAGTAATCCCTTTTTGGCAGTTATTTTCCCGTTATTTTGGCTGGACCCAAATAAAAAGGCTGCGAAAACCTAGCGAAATCACAGTGCTCTCAGTGCCTTAGTGCCAGTAAATATTTGTTGCCGTGTATGTGCGACAAATAGTTTTTATAACGTCACTCTGCCCGTTTTTCGCTAGGTTTCCTTCTGAAACAAAAACTCTGCTTTTTATTTTCTTGTGTGTAAATTGTTGTGAATTAAAACCCCTGAAGAAACACCGTCGATCGTAGCGTTGCTCTCCGGTGTTTCCAAAGTATCATCATCATCATCAAGATTTAGAAGCGAGTTGTGACTCATCGTCAGTGACGTCACGACGCCCGGAGCACAGCAGACAGGCGAGTAATCGGTGATCCACCCTATTCTAAAATAATTATTTGTTACGGGCGTGTCTGTCCGTAACACCTCATATGATGCCGTATAATACCGACAGAATCAGGGATCGTACAACGAGAGAGGCCCATGTTCAGCAGTAGACACAATCGGACTAAAGTAGACAAGAAGAGAAGATTACCTGAAATTGTAGAGCTCTTTCTGTGAGCAGCAGATCTTGATCACTGTCACTTTCTGGTACAAACCAGTCGCTACTTAATATGAGAGAGATTGTTCCTGTAACGATGCACCAATTTCATTAAATCAATATCATTAATTTGGAAACGTTCTTCCAAGATGTTAAATTGGCTGTTACTGGAAAAAGTGTCGCCAATCCATAAAACAAACCTCTAAAAAAATATTTAATAAAATTATCCTTCCAATAAAGCCAATTATGTGTTTTATATATCATTTTATAGTTCTATATCTCTAAAATAAACACCCCATATAACAGTGATGGCGAACCTTTTTCAGAAGTGGGTCAAATTTTGTTTATTACTTTTTTTAATACTAGCTGGCATTACGAAGACGAAACACAATGTTTTACGTATCACGTACGTCATACGCAGGTGAAGTGATACGATAGAAAATCAGCTAGCCAATTTTCACCTGTATATATACTTTATTTATTACATTATATTACTTTATTTATTATATTATATATATATTTTTTTTTAAATATTTTTGATTGTCTGTTCTCTCTTTTATAAAAAATAAGTTTATAAAAATCAATATGTGGGTCATTCAAAAAGCCTGCGCGGGTCATTGTCTGAGCCGCGGGTTATAAGTTTACCATCACTGCTGAAAAGTAAAAAAAGAAGAAAAACAATGTTTATTTAAAAAATAAAGTTATAATAATATTAAATCATGCGCAAAGATTTATGTGATTGAAGAATTACATTAAAAATGTCTACAATACTGAGTGTATTATCAAATCTCCGAATTCTGCAGAGTGGCGAGTTATATTCCGCTTTGGTAATACTATTGATACAATAAAATAGTGTAGGTTTGTTTGTTTCTAGACGATGCATGAAAACTAATCATGTTTAAAAATATAGGGCTGTCAGTTACGTTATTTAAGAATTTATTTAGTGAAGTCTAGAATACTGCCTCGAAATTTATGGTAAAATGTGATTATGTATGACTTCATTTATACCTCTCTGCAGGGGCCTATAGACCGCATCATACAGCCTGTAAGCCTTGGCGTGGGCCATCAGCAGGGTGTGGCCGCACAGGTAGTCCGCTACTCCCGAGTAATTGAGGGCGGGGGCTTCTCTCATGTCTCCGTACCCCCCCTGGCAGATCTCGTAGGGCTCGTTCAGCGTGAGCCAGGTTTTGACTCTGTCACCATATAACTCAAAAGCCACCCTTGCATAGTCTAAAAAATATATTTTCCAATTAACGATTTTTCTATTTACTGATTGTCTGTGAAGAAATTTCTAGATGATTCTGGCATGTGACTGACTTCTCGTGTTCTCGTGGCGTGTGATATTATAGTGTGCTGATATCGCTGATCATACAGAATACATACTCTATACAAAAGATCTGAATAGCCGTGAAAACTTTAACAATGGAGAACATTTTCTGGTGAGCAATAAATATCTGTGAACATACTAGATAAAACACGTATCATGTCTCTGATACATATAATATAATTCCCACATAAAATGTTCTTCTGGTTCAAAATAAATCTGAAAAATAAATAAAATCTCCCTGGCAAGGTACCGAATCCTAGCCTCCCGCACGAGGTTGTGGAAGTACTTACTACTGCAGCGCCGAGGAATGCAAGTAAGATGTATAAATAGCCCTTTGAGTCATAAACACTGATTGCATTTGCTCTTTGTTCTTTGTTTTTCATTTAGCATTTACCCACTGTATTCGTTTATTTATTGTTTAATGAGCTTATTTTACATTGTGTCACAATAAATCAATCCTTTCTTCTCTCAAAATGAGTGATTATTTGAATTGATTTATACTTGTAGTTGATGACATGTTGTGGAAGTTATTTCTATGCTTCCACTACTCTATTTTCAAGGAAGTGTTTACTAGGATTGGACGCAAAAGGTTATGATGAACTTAACCTGCCACCCTATTACAAAGAAATGAGAAAGAAAATAATAATTATATCGAATATCTCAAAAGAACTATTTAAGATTAATTTATTGCTTGTGTGTGAGAGAGTTGCGACTGCGCCACTGGAGAAACGAAATTGGTTCAAAAATAAATAAATAATTATGATGGCGTATTGGAGAGAAGTTGACTGCGTCCCTGGCGGAACGAACATTTATGTGTAGGCACGTAATAGGTCCAATTTGAAAGCATTTTTTGAACCGACCAATCGGCTCTATCGGACTTTTTACAAAGTCCGATAGAGCCTTACGAGTATAGGTGTAGAGTCGGGAATGAAAGTTTATAAATAAGCCGACAGAGTGGAAAAACGAGAGAGTGTTTGACTGATTTTCACGTAGGAAGTTATGCTGTAGATGACGCTTGGGTTTTGAAAACCTCAGTGGATACAGTATAGTCCCTGACTAAATAATATTAGAAAATAAATTCAAAAATAAAATAACGTGCCTTCGGAACGAGACAGCGGTGAAACCAGGGAAGGAAAGAAGTGAAAAAAAACAGTGCTTCGGAATTTCGCTCTACACCTACACTGTGAAACCAGGGAAGGAAGGAAGGAAGAAAAAAAAACAGTGCTTCGGGATTTCACCTTTCACATAGTACCTTTCATGTTATACATTCCGATGGACTTTTATAACCTTTTCGTTGTTACAAATTATATTTTAGATTCTGTATAGACAAATTAGTTTATAAACTATTATTTCAAGTTGTTGAGGTTAAATAAAAAAAAAACGGGAACCAATATATTTTAGATTCATTATAAATAATGCAGTTAATAATATGACTCGTCTTGGATGGCATCGTTCAGTTTTGGTGGAAGCAAGCATGGAGTATAAAGACCATGGTATGCGTCGGAATATGGGTTTATAAGTAAGGCTTTATTCCCATAAGGGACCATTGCCCGAAATAACTCATTGGCTAGACGTTTGGTCCGAAGTCTGTGTTGTTGACCCCTGGAATTAGTTCGGTGTGATTATGGATGGATCATGGAGTGGAGAAAGACAAGAACCAATCCATTTTAATCCCATTAGACGTAATTCAAATCATTTGAACGCAAGAGAGGGAGCGAGTGAAGTGGGTTGATTGTTTTGGGTTTGCCCCGCTTCTTGCCAAGGAGACGTTCAATCATGAGGACAAAAATCCATAATTACGTGCATATTCTCTATATATAAAGAACTAGTTCTAACTAGAGAATTTCAAGAAGTACAGATGGGTCATTCCTCAATGGGTCCACATTACGCCTATACTTGATTGAAGGAAGTAACTTCTAGGTGAGAGCGCTGTGATTGCGAAATAATTCATTCTGACTTATATAAACGGGAGGGAGAGAAAGTGAATCGGGTTATTAATTATGCGCAACCGATTCAGGATACACCCCTGAATATTGCGATTTTGTTCGGACGTTAGATTTTGCTTCAACGATATTTGAAATAAAGTATTCACGTTATCTACACGAATTATTTTGCTCAGATAACTCGTTTAATTATTGTATAAATATAGTCACATGGTCATAGGAAGTTGGTGAGGTAGATTTATTCACTACGCTTTGGATATCTATGAATGTATTGACACATGGTTAATATATTCTGTTCACGTGGAATGTTCCATTGGTTAAACATACTTGTCTTCATTCTACGAGGAGGAATTCACATTTTCAATTACCAAGAAATTATCTTTATACTCCACAGAGGATAAATTGCAATAATCAGCTTTAAACTAATAACCAACATTCTTTTAGACGCAAGGACCCCTAAAAAGAATTAGATGCCACTATTAATATCTTCCAACCTAATCTTTAGACGCAAGTGATCCCTAAAGTTTTGGTATACCTTGGATTTACATTTTCTTCGGAATGCTGACGATTTGTCGAGGCAATGGAACATACTACGTGACTATATCAAGATTTAGCTTCGGATTGTTTATCAAGGTAAAGGAAACGCCAGAGGAATTGTATAGAAGGAAGTTTTCCATGGTCGTAAAAGGGGCGGGCCGATGGGGCTCCTTGAGCGCGGAAACCGAGGATATGTCATTACCCACGGACACCAATCCTCCTTTCCATAGATTCATTTTTACACTTGTTAAATAAATTTCTAACGAGAAAAGTGAAGTACTGTTAGCGACAGACACCACATACTCGGAAGTAGACCTATTTTCAAATTACTAGACTCTCGGTTTGCAGATAAATACAGTTTCTACCAAGATAATCAATCCAGAGGCGAATCACTGAAACAATCTGATTATGTGTTTTTCTCCAAACTATAAATTGTATATAGAAGCAGCCAACAAAAGTAAGCAAATATAAAAACAAAATGATATGTTAATATGCCTTTTCTTTCAGATATTATTCGTTTTTGTTATGGTTAGTTATTCCAGTAAATGGAAACTCAAAACAATAAATTTTATACGTATTGTAGTCAAGTCCGAGTTAAAATTATGAGTATATTATTATCTTTGTATGTGTAAATATAGAATCTCCAACGCGTTTTCTGAAATATTTGGGTTGCCATGTGCGTCACAATAGGGGGGGAGTTATAGACTAAAGACGATATCACGAGCCAATAACTTCGACGTTTCTATAGTAATTGAGTGAGAGTATAGTGATTTATTTATTTATAAATTAGAAAAAAAACGACATCATGAGCCATTTAATTAATAATCTATTATAGAGACATATCCTGGTAAACTAGGATAAAAGCCATTAGGTAGTATTTGCATTTAGAATGAAACTTGCGAGAACTTAATAGGATTTTGATATTAATTAAACATCGATAAGAGACATTACGACCGCATTGCGTTCTTACAAAATAATCCTTTCAGTTCATTCAAAACGGATAATTCTAACCTTTTATCTACATAGAGATACTAATAGGTTATTATCTATTTTATAATGTGTATTTCGGAACAGTACGATCGAGATCAGTAAGAGTATTTTAGTTTACGTATCTGAATTAGAACTTATATTAGATGGTTTATTAATTTTGGTTAGATTAAAAAAAAATTAGTTGGTAGCTTCGGTTTGGTGAGCCAAGGCTCAACCACATTATACACGGTTAGGTCAGGTATATCATAGTTGCGCCGAGACCAGGAGAGAAAACGTTGTAAAAGTTGGAAAATGGTTATAAACTTATTAGTGTTTCGCTCCCGTAATTGGGCCTCTTGGCCTGTGGAAACGTAAAAAAAAAAAATAATAAAAAAATAAAAAAAAAAATTATAAATTAAATTCGAAAAAATATTTGATATTCCTACATGTCCTGTATCTAGCCATGGGACAGCATTACGCGACATTCCACAGTCTAGTTTCAAAATGGCGGACGCGGCCGAAGTAGACACATTGTATGAAATTCAAGTTCTAAACTCAGTTCTAATCAATTCTAGTTTGTTCTAAAAAGAATATGGTTTCTGAAATATAAACAGACATATTCTATCGAAGAAAGAATTTTGTGTGATGTTGGGCGATATATTGATTGAAACACAAATGTTTCTTTAGAATCTTTCTATGTTTATCGCGAATTCGATTGTGTCGAGTTATTTTGACAATTTTTTCGCATTCTTATGTAAGAATAATAAATACATTAATGGTTGGAATATGTTTGTACCATCTACCGTCAAAAAATTTATTTGTGTTGGTGGAGAAGATTTCTTGAATACAACAGATCAAGACAACTGTAATTTCCACATAAAATTTTGAAAGGCTTGATCAAGTCATCCCTATCTCTTATGCAGTATTTGCAAGATGTTTAGATAGATTACAGTCTAGAATGTTTGTATCGTATTATATTTACCATAAGTCTATAATTTCATTTTTAGATCGTGATGAAACGTATATGAGACATACTCATATAATAGTACATAGTAGAATTAGGTTCGCATGTGACACTTTGTGTGACACAGTCATTGCTTAGCATCATGTGCGTCTTTAGCGTCCTCACAATATTATTGAAGCTTACCCATGTTAGTTATGTTTTTTATATTGTTTTTGTTTTTTATCTTTTATGTTTATAAAGTGAATAATATTTTGTAATAGTGTAACTTTCAATTGTAAAAATGAACCTACAGACAAAAGTCTTTTTAGACGTTATAAAAATGTAAAGAAAATAAATAATAAAAAAAAAAAATATATAATATATATATTATATATATATTATATATATATATATATATGACATATACATATATGTATATATATGTACATATATATTTTGTAATGTCACTGATGGGGGGCCAATTCGAAGTGGACCGAGTCAATAAAATAATAAGACTTCTTGATGGTTATTTTCATACCAAAACCCGACAATACGTCAAGGCAGTTGGTGAACAAACGCCCGGCCAGCCTATAGCGTGCATGGTCCAGAGAAGGCAGTACACCACATCTCTAAAAAATGAAATTATGCCAATATCGAATGCTGAATGTTTAAATGTTTAATGTCTTTTCAATCCTTGCTCATTTCAGTACCTGAAATCTAAATTCAGCTCTCTACCTTATCATAATATTCTACTTGGTTTATATAGCTGACAGTATCCATTCCTATTCATAATACTGAATTCGTCTGTTCTTCATTCAAATAACATTCGACTAGCCTGTAGAAACAACTATGCACAGATATCACATCATCACAGACCATAACAATGTTCAAAAGAAGACCGAAGCAATTTTACATGTCCCAAAATCTTGTTAACCCTTCCTTGTTTCTATCCATCTCCAATCGTCTCATTATCACGGAACTGGTTTTGATTTGGTAATATTATATTCCAGAAACCTATTTCAACTGTTCCTCTAAATTGTGTGGTTGATTATAATTGGATAAATAAAGGCAAATAATTTTTGTTCTGACGAAGCAATAACAACCATTTTTTATTCTGAGGTTAAGAAGCCAATAGTACGTACCTTCAAAATAGTCAGCCATCAAAGGGTTCGCCCAGCCCCCGAGGTCTTGGAACCTCTGCGGCAGGTCCCAGTGGTAGAGCGTCACAGTGGGCTGGATATTGTTCGCCAGCAGCTCATCGATGAGGTCGCTGTAGTACCTGGCGCCCTCCTGGCTGATTCCGTTGCTGAAGCCACTGGGGAGCAGCCTCGACCAGGAGATGGAGAACCTGTAGTAGTACACCCCCAGCTGCTTGAGCATCCGGACATCCTCCTTGTACTGGTGGAAGGAGTCGCAGGCGACATCACCGTTACTTCCGTCTTCTATCATGTCGGGCCTAGTGTGTGTCAAGCGGTCCCAGATGTTTTCCGCTTTATCTGTAAATTGTACTGCAGATTGGAGCAAACTAAGATATTTGTGGGAAGAAGTTTATATCATGGCTTTTGGTGACGAATATCGCCCCAATCATATTATTTTGTATAACACCTGGCGTCTTGTTAGATTTTGTATTAGGTCCTTACCTATGAAACTTTTTTTCCTTATGGAAAAAATGTGAATTTTCATTTTTACCGTGGTCGCAGATAAATGAGTTCTGTCATGATGCTAATGCTGCACATATGGCACGCAATATCAAAAATGTATATGGACCAGGTATTTTCAAATGAACGTATTGTGAGTTTTTGATTTGATTGATTTCGTTCTGGAAATTTCAACCTTAACAACAAGCTCCGTGGTGACCAAAGATTACAGTTGATATTGACGAATTGAAAGCTATTGTGGAAGCGGGGTCATCTCACACCATATCAGAATTAGCTAGAGCCTTCAACGTCAGTGACAAAATGATAAATATCCATTTTCGTCAAATTGGGAAAATAAAGAAGCTTGCAAAGTGGGTACCATATGAACTTATTGTAAGCAAACAGCGACTCATGTCGAGGCTTGCCTTCATTTGTTAAGTCGCCACATAAATGAGAAAATTCTGAATCAGATTGTTTCTTGTGATAGAAATGTATCCTGCATAATATGTAATCGGAAATGATAAAATTGTGTCAAAAGAAACTGCCTGTGACTATATGATGGACCTGTGCCGGCATAATTCGGTTCAGCTTCTACAGATCTAGCACATCAATTCCTGCAGAGTTATACTGTCAAAAATCGAAAATGATGATGGACAAGCTCGCTATCAAACAATCGAGACTTGTCAATTGCTCTAGTCCACTTCTCCATGACAACGCTCGTCCATACGCTTCACAATGGACTGTCTTAAAATCACAAGACCTTTGACATGAAACTCTCCGCCACCCACCTGACTTGCCAGACCTACCGATTCCCAATTTTTTTGGAATTTGGATAACTTTTTGCAAGGGAAAAATTTCAACCATGATGCTTTTAAAGAATTCATCGATTCTCGTCTCCAAGATTCCTATAGCAAAGGCATTAATGAACTTCCATTAAAATGCCATCGACAACAATGGCCAATACTTCGATTAATTTAAGGTATAATTTTCATAAAAAAATTGTTTGAATTTTTCTATACAAAACTTTCATTTTCTTAGGTAAGGATTTTTGAGGACGTAAGGTCCTAAGGCAATTTTATAGGTTAAAGCAGAAGCAGTAAAGTTATTACATATGCAAAAAAACGGTCCATAAAGGAATTAAAAATTGAAATAATTTTCAGTCAAATTCTTGTGTAAATGCTAATAATTTGGAAGAATGTCATACCGGGTGCGGCAAAACAGACAGTGCAGTTTTGAAGGGTTATTTTAAAAAAACAGCGCAACTTACAGAAATGAGAATAATTTTATTTTATTTGGTACATCATGCTGTTTTACGCATCAAGTCTTGAAGATGACATCAGAAAGATGATGGCCCCCAGCAGCGATACATTGATGAAGGCGATTTCTGAAGTTTTCGGCTGCATTTTGGCACATCTCGATGGGCATAGTGGCGATTTCCTCCCAAATTCGTTCCTTAAGTTCTTCCAAAGTGTGAGTCCGATGTTTAAAAACTTTTTCCTTGAGATAACCCCACAGGAAAAAGTCGCAAATGCTTAAATCAGGCGAGTGCGCGGGCCATCCCACGTCACCCCTCAGAGAGACGAGACGCGCAGGGAACATCTGTCGCAGTTTTGTCATCGAAACTCAAGCAGTATGAGCCGTAGCATCGTCCTGTTGAAACCAGATATCTCCCAGATTTGTTTCATTCATTGGTTTTTCCAATTGAGGTTCAAAAAAAATTTCCGACATGGAAATATAACGTTGAGCGTTGACAGTTACGGTTCGTCCATTCTCCTCGAAAAAATACGGCCCAATCACCCCAAATTTGGAAATCGTACACCACACAGTCACTTTTGGAGAGTGAAGAGGTCTCTTGTGAAGTTGCCTTGTGTTATTTAGCCAGTACCGAAAATTTTGTTTATTCACCGCTCCATAGAGATGAAAGTGGGCCTCGTCACTGCTGAAAAAAGCTGACCTCGCATGTATTCAGTTCAACATTCCTTGGGAGCGATTCATGCGGTTTTCATAGTCAGGAGGTTTCAACTCTTGGATAATCATAATCTTGTAGGGGTGGAATGATAAGTCTTGATGCAAAATCCTCTATAGTGAGCGATCAGCAATGCCCAATGCAATTGCATGCTTCCAAGCAGAGCGCCGAGGTGACAGTTCAATAGCTTCTCTCACTCGCGTTAAATTGTCGGGTGTTCTTACAGTTTTGGGTCTTCCTAAACCCCTAGCTCTTAGTGTGGAACCAGTTCCTTCTAATGTATGCACCCAAGTCACGATTAAATTACGGTAAGGGACAGTATCACGTCGCGCAAGATTGAAGTGCAGCCGAAAGGCCCGCTGGGTGGCGATGACAGAACGGCCATTTTCAAGAAACGTGCGGACGGCAAAGCCCCGGCGTTGTCCCAACCAAACCATGGCAACGATTGAAAACGGCAAAACCCTCCCGATACAATGAGACCACTCCCAGGTTCCTACCCCCCCACCACACGAGATGTACCAGCATTTCAAAACTGCACTGTTTGTTTTGCCGCACCTTGTATATACATATAAAAAGAATATTGCTTTTAAAACTCTAATCAAAATATAGATGTCTCAACCAACTAACAGTAACATCTGTATTGGTTTATGGGAATGACAAATTTCAACCACAGGTGGTAAAATACTACTACAATAAACTTATAAAAAAATTTTAGATGTGGTAATCATTGATGGAATTGGTGAATGTTACATTATGTAATCACTTAAGCCAACCGTACAATAGGTCGTAAGCCCTATGACCACCCGAAAGAGTTCCATACCTACTTTCCCGTATGAAAGAATAGCTTTGTCTATATGAGACATCTATAATGTTGAAAAGAGAAACGTCTCTAGTATTTTTAACATTCAATTTGAAAATCAACTATCATTGGATCATTTGTAACACAAAGAGAAACGTCTTTTTCCTTATATCAACGGTTAATTTTTAATTTTAACCATTGACACACCAGCCACCATCTTGCATCAGTGGTTGGTTCCGCACCTGAATGGTTCCAAGCGCCCTCGATTTGATAGGACGCCGTGGCGGTGCCAAACTGGAACCCCGCCGGGAAATAGCGAACACTGCCTTGCGAAGCTCCGTCAACACTAAAACATTGGTATATGTATTACATTTAAATATATTATTTTATCATGGTGCTGGTAAGAAGCAGATAAATAGTATACATTGGATGCAGATTCAATGAAAACTGTGGTTCCTCTGTGAAAATTGATTGTCATATGGAGCAAGCCTCAGCAATGTCCTTTTGCATGACGAAAGTTTCGTAACCTAAACTTAAATTTGAGATTGAGAATTATAAGATACTTTGTGTTCTCTGTACTTCAAACGGAACGGAAGCTTAAGTAACTTGAAGGATTTGAGATGTGGATCTACAGACGACTTTTAAAATTAAGCTAGAGTAATAAATGACAGTGAAAATAAATCCTTAAAACAAGACAAATTGCAACATCAAGAGAAGTAGCAGATCCTGGATCTCATTATTTAAGGCAAAATTGCAAGCAGAAGAGGTCCTTGAAGATGAAGGATATCCTGAACGAAGAATCTGAGCCAATTTTTTGAGAAATACACAATCGAGTTATTTGGAGTTGCTGCACTGGCAAGATAAAATAATAATAAAATCTTTTCAAAAACTTTCTACTTTAAATGTTATTACTTAATCTAATGTTTCTATAATAGACACATTTTATTTTTCTTACATTATATCATTTTTCACTATTCTAATACAGTAAAACCCCATTAATTCGAACCCCGATAATTAAAAATTCGCCAGAATTCGAAATTTTTCGGACCCAAAATGCTAATTTCACAGTAGATCAACCCCGATAATTCTAAAATCCCGGTAATTCGTAATTCGAAATAATTTTTGCCCCTTGCGCACTAAATCAATACATTTTAGTTCACATAATTCGAATTTTTTTGAATTGAACGAAATTGAAAAAATATTTCGAATTTTTTCACAAGTGAGAACAACAGATGTATAAATTTCGGATACTTTAGAATAGAAATGTGGTGGTCTCCGCATTGGCATAATAAATATTACGTTTTTGAAATGATTTCTTGAAATATGCAAAAATGCAGACATTTTTCACATTTATGTTTTTTCCTTGACTTTACGATTTTAGCAAATTTCGCAATCGCATCGCATTTTTTGATTTTTCAAAATAATTTTTAGTCTCTTGCGGCATAATTCAATACATTTTGGTTCATAAAATTCGATTTTTTTTAAATTTGACGAAATTGAAAAAAATATTTCATAATTTTCGCAAGTGAGAACAACAAATATATCAATACCGGGTACTTTAGTGCCTAATATAAATGTCATGGTCTTCGTATAAGCATAATAAATATTAGGTCCTTACATATGAAATTGACGTTTTGCCGTACTGGCAAATTTGATCTCAAATATCTTCTCTTTGGTTAGGAATTCCAAATCCAAATTTATACAGCTATTTACTCATGTATTTGTGTTTTGAAAATTATAATTCATTTGTTTTTTCCTCAATTGTTTTTTTCTTTGCGTCACTCAGTTTACAAAATGAAAAACTTGAAATATCGCGTTATTTACGAGTACGAGTTCCACCGTGGCACCAGTGCTGCAGAAACGGCACGAAGGATTAATGATGTGTATGGCGACGGTGCCGCAAAAGAAAACACAGTGCGTTTTTGGTTCCAACGTTTTCGTTCTGGAAATTTCGACCTGCAGAACAAGCCCCGTGGACGGCCGGAGACCAAAGTTGATAATGAAGAATTGAAGGCTATTGTGGAAGCGGATCCATCGCAAACCACATCCGAGTTAGCTGCAGGCTGCGGTGTTAGTGATAAAACTGTTTTAATCCACTTGAAGCAAATTGGTAAGGTGAAAACGCTTGAAAGGTGGGTACCTCACGAATTGAGTGAAGCAAATCAACAAACGCGTGTTGACTGCTGCGTTGCATTACTCAACCGGCACAATAATGAAGGGATTTTAAATCGAATCATTACCTGTGATGAAAAGTGGATCCTGTACGATAATCGGAAGCGCTCATCGCAATGGCCGAACCCTGCCGAACCAGCCAAACCCATGCCCCAAGCGAAAATTGACTAGAAAATAGTTACTTGTGAGCGTTTGGTGGACTAGTGCTGGTGTCGTTCACTACAGCTTTCTTAAATCTGGCCAGACGATTACGGCAGATGTCTATTGTCAGCAACTGCAAACCATGATGGAAAAGCTAGCTGCTAAACAACCGAGGCTGGTTAATCGCTCTAGGCCACTGCTGCTTCATGATAACGCTAGACCACACACTGCACAACAGACGGCTACCAAAGTAGAGGAGCTTCAATTGGAATGTCTAAGACATCCACCGTACTCTTCGGACCTTGCCCCAACAGATTACCATTTTTTCGAAATTTGGATAACTTCTTGCAAAGGAAAAAATTCAACTCCGATGGGGCAGTCCAAACCGCCTTCAAAGATTTTATTGATTCCCGTCCGAATGGTTTTTTTAGTAAAGGGATCGATGAACTACCTATGAGATGGCAAAAGTGCATAGATAGCAATGGTACATACTTTGATTAAATAAATATATTATAATAATAAAAAATCGGCTTTATGTTCCTCCCATACTAAACGTCAATTTCATATGTAAGGACCTAATATTACGTTTTGAAAATGATTTCTTGAAATATACAAAAATAAAAACATTTTTCACAAAATTAATGACTTTTTTCGTGAGTTTTACGATTTTTGGCGAATTTCACAATTGTATTGCGATTTTTAATTTTTTTTATACCTTGAATTTTGAATTAACGGGTTTCTGCGTAATTCGAAATGCTCTTTTTTGGGTCCCTTGAATTTCGAATTAACGAGGTTTTACTGTTTAATGCTACTAATGTTTACATTATCAATTTTATATTTCAGTGCCCCCCCATCTTTAAACATGAAAATTAAACTCTCTATTAAAGGTGGGTAAGCGTTAATATTCTCATTCTGTTATGTAAATATATGATATGTAATTAACACCATTACATACAATGTAATTAAATAAAAAAATGTTCACTAAATTTCAATAACTGGACAAGAACTCAAAGAAGATTTTATCATGTTTTAAATTCCTTTTTCAATTCCCTTTTCAAATACCTATCTTCTCCTTCTTCTTTAGTGCCTATCCGATTATTTATTGGACGTTAGTAGCAGTAGCTTGAAATAGTTGGACCATGGATTTTCTGAATAATCGCTTTAAGTATTTAAGCCTTCATCTTCTAGGATTTCTTCTGTTCGAAATTTTGTCTTGAATGATGAGTTGCAGGATCCGGTAGATATGTATGTCATGATATGGCCAAAATATTGTAATTTCCGGGTTTCAGTTGTTTTAAGGATTTATTTTTCCTTTCGCATCCGGATCATTACATTGTTATTTGTAACACCGTAAATCCTGTTTTGGCATTTGATAACCGTAGATCCAGATCTCAAATAATGCTTCAACTCACTTAGCATTGTTACAGTAAGTGTCCAACATCACATCGTTCTCATATGCATTTTTAGGTTTTGTTTACGGCAGTATAATACCATTTTTATACGGAGGAATACAGCTCTGGCTTGCTCTGTATGACATTTAATTTCCATAGAAGGTTCCCAGTTTTTGTTTAATCTGCAACCCAATTGGATAATTTTATCTACTCTTTCTACTAAATAGCTATAAACTTTTATATTATTCAATAAATCATAATAAACCTTGAGTAATACATGCTGGATTGCGTTATTTATTTTTTACTTCTATTTCACACTAGATTTACGTTAACTTGAAACGTAATTGACTCACTCCAATATAAAACTCAAATGAATAATACAAAACGAATTTTCAATTGCAAATATATTATGTTATGTAAAGAAATGAGAAATAATATAAAAAATAATAGCGTGCCAAATGTGTATAAAGAGTAAATAAACCTAGAATGATTTGATATTTGAGTAGGAAATCTTAAATGATTTAAAATCCATTTGGATGACGTTCACAATTTATAAATTCTCAACAGATGTTGATAACGCCACGACATTATTACATATAACATTCCAGTTATAAATAAATACAAAGTCTTGCGCAAGGTTTACAGACCAACAAAGGATACTCTAACCGTAGAATGGTGGAAAAGCAAAGCCCTCATGCACATGACAAAAGGATCGAGACCAAGTGGGCGGATAATATTGAGGCCGCTAAAGAAGAGAAATTGTTTTTTTTAAATGATATTGTGAATTAGCTAATTTACATTACAAGTTACATACTCTTGTTACTGAGCATGATATAAGTCTTATGTCTTTCAGATACAAACACAGATTAATGAGACTTTCAGACTTCCTGAAGAATTCCAATACATTTTTTTTTAAATTTTTATATTTGAATTTGATTTTTTTTACTTACATAAAATAATTATATGACTTTTACTATTCTTATTTCTAAATAAAATATTGGGTTGATGAATAAAAAAGCTACTTACCTTAAAACGGATATTTATAAATACCTAGTGAGGTAGGCATAATATAAATACTCGTTTTAAGGACAGCGTTAATGTGACAGCCGTCAGCACAGAACAACAGCCCTGATGATGGATCCTGCAATGGGATCCGAAACGTTGGCATCGAACAATGGGATCGAAACAGAGAGGTCAGATAGACATGGCAGAATATCCCAGAAAACTACACACGGAAGAGTCTGGTATATCTTTTCATTTTATCTGGTATATAAAATATTTGATGACAATACTTTATTTAAGAATATGTATTTAGATGATAATGTGTTATACCATCAAGCGTAAAATTCATGGGTGGGTCATGTCTGTCACCTTAAATTCCATAAAATGATTTATAAATAAATAAATGTTCGTCTTAAGTGTAAGTAAAATGTCTGAACTTAGATAATTTATCTTTTTAAAGTGCGGTAAAATGTTTAGAGGGTTTTTTTATCCTTAGAATTCGTGTAAATATAACATTCAAATATTCATAACAATAAGACAGTTAGTAAAAGTGTAAATGCGACATATACCACTCAGAATGTAAACTAAAGAACTGGTAAAAGAATGCTTATATTAAAAACACCTAATATGAAAAATATGTACATAATCTCTTTTACTTACATGAAAGATAAGGCTATTAAAAGTATTCCATTGATGATAATCATTCTACACATTTTTGTAATGTATTTCAATTTTAATTATATTTATGATTTTATTATTATGATATGTAGGTATATTTTATGTATTATTATGAATGTAAATGAAAAATGGGATCCTTGTGTTAAAATCAAATGCCGGATCAAGTAAGCTTTTATCTGCATGAAAAAGATTTTTTGCTGTCATAATCTCAACTTTGGATTACGAATGCGAATGGTCAGATGCTACTCAGGTGTTCTCGATTTATGGAATGGAAATATGGACGCTTACCGGGGAATTGATGAGATGACTTGAAGTATTTGAAATGTAGATCTACAGAAGAATACCCGAAACAAGCTGGATGGACAGAGTTACAAATGAAGATGTTGTGGTTCAGATGAATAAAGAAATAAAAGTACATTATTAAAACAACAAAAATCGCAAAATTTTAATATATATCTCGGACACGTGATGAGACATCCAGAGAAGTACGAGATCTTGCACATCATAATGCAGGTGAGATTGCCGGATGTCGAGGCCCTGGAAGAAGGAGAACGTTGTGGCTGTAAAACCAGAGACAGTGGTTTGGCCAGTCTACTGTAGAGTCATAAATAATGTGATGATAGTCAATATCCGTTGAACACAATAGGAATAGAGCATAAGAAACATTAGGAAACATTTCAGAATACATTAGGAAATTGGAACCCTTTCAAATTTCGATAAATATTTAGACATCAATCATATATTTAGGTGAGCGCGTTACAATACAACTATCTGATACCGGTGCAGCTAGCGCCATATTAAAAGAAGAGGTTTTAATCAAAATTCTCCTCGGGATATGACAGAAGTCTTGTATGTTAGTCATAATGATATTTTGAAAAAATTAATACCAGGTACTGAAATAAATAGATCGCCTTGACCAAATGCAGAGAAATGATGTTATTCATTTCATATTTCTGGCAGGACTTGTCTCAAAAAATTTAGGATACGAAACTGGGGTCTGATGGAGATTTAGTATGATTAAGTCTATGAAAATAATGAATAAATCGTACGTAAGTAGATCTGATGAAAGGAAAGGATGATAAAGGTAATGTTTAAGGAGAGTGCAGACACCAGGAACAAAAGGCTTCCTCTGAATGCCTGGCACGATTGGTTGAAACTCTAACTGATTTTTTGTAAGATGCATGAAAATCAAGGAAAGGACAAAATAGTGAATCCTATCCTCTATCTATGTGAAGAAACCACGAAATAGTAAGTTCTTTTTTTTCACTTAAAATGATCTCATTTTAATATTAACACCATTTACTAGACATTAATCGAACTGTTTACACATTTCCAAAAGTTGAGATTATAATATTAAAAGAACATGGTGAGCACTGACTGAGCCCCACCTCTCGATGGTACAATGTACTGTACGGCAGGAATTATTTGGCGTATTTATAAAGCGTCTTACCAGTGGCGTTTCCTTTTTTTTATTTTAATCATTTTTTTAAAACTATTGATTAAATACAAAGAACTGAATATTCACCAATTGAATATTTGTATTATTATTATATTATGGGGGAGTATCCCTCATTTCAAAGTCTATTTCAGACCGTTATTTTCAGTACGGTTTTTTGGGATTTGTATCTGATTGTATTGATGATTAGTAATCAAGACATAACTGCTGTAAAATGCTGATGGTTGTCTGCCGAATTGCGATAAATTAGTTGAATAACATTGTTGCAATCAAGGGCGGATCCAGCTTTGACGCCAGGGAGGGGTCACATAGTCGTCGCAAGAAGTTATAATTTGATTTTGATAATAATAGATACAAGTAAAAAGTAGGTATTTTATTAATAAATGTAAGTACTGTACTTAAAAATACCTACCTATATTTAAATAACAAAATAATTTTTTATTTTACATCTTCTTCCGAAACGCGTTATCACTTCATCTACTTCAATGGGTACGTTTTTATGGACGTGGAGAAGTGCCAGTCAGGTTAGACGTTCTTCAACCATTGAAGCTCTTTGCTTACGAAATGTGAAATATGAAAGGTGGCGGTGGCGCGGTAAAATTCAAATTTTCGATGCATTCGTTCCCAAATAATGCTTTTGCCGTCAAACAAAGAATTATATTAAATTAATTAAATATTGGAAATACTTAAATAAAATCTATATTGTGACAAAAAATATATAAAAACATTATGTTTAACAATTTTAATTAGTGGTCCACCTAGATCCTGGACCCAGCCCAGGGGGGGGTCATGAACCCCATGACTTGATCCGCCCTTGGATGCAATCAGATACAAATCTAAAAAAAGTGTCACTGATTAAAATACCATCATTAGTCTATCTTTATGGTGAATATCCTAGATTGTAATGTAAATCTTTTGGGGTATATTTCCCAATTTAATGTTTATGGGAATATTCCCCGATTCTATGCCTTTTTCAAAGATTTGTCGGTAAACATGTTATGTATGAATCAGTTTTGTCATTCTACTCTGAGTACCAAATACATGCGGAAATGAATCACAGCTCCTTAGCGAGACAAACAAAAGAATAAGAATTATAAAATACTCATCAAAATAATCATTCTTAGTTTATTGATCCAATATTCTCATCAGCGGCAAAAAGATTGTTATCACAGTATTAAAATTACCCTCAACCCTATATGATTATACCATGTTGTTACTATGCTAGTATTGTTTTTTTATATATGTGCAATTTTCCTAATCCATTAATTTAAGTCTATTATTTTTGTAAAATCAATGTATATAGCCGATTGGCGTATGAATAAATAAATAAATAAATAGAAATTAAATAAATAAATAAATATTTTGTCTATAAAATCGGGGACATAACGAAATGAGGCTCCCCACCTGATGATTGATTCCTTTAACTTTTTAAATTATATTTTAACTTTATTCAATTACGTGAAAGTTACCATCAATTACCTATTTTTACCATTGATGTTAAAAATAATCATACAAATATCTAATTTCCTATTACACACAATTCTCGCCTCAACCACAGTCATACATCTCGGCACGCAAGCTTGACAATTGTTGAGGCTCCTAGCAGTACTATTATCTAGCATCTGGTGGTCACGCCAAATCTTCTGCAATTGCCCTCTTTTTCAAAATTCAGTATGTTATAATCAGTCAGCTTTACATTATTTTCTAATTTGTTAATTCTTTACTGTATTATAAATGGATTTGCCACACGTATGCCAAAGTGATCCATTTCCACTTTAAACATAATCATGTGGTTTATCACAAAGTTTGTTAGTTTTTACTCCCTTTTTTTTAACTCATGGCGTCTGATTGCTTGCTTGTCTGATGAAAAAACTTTGGTCGATTTTTAACCCTTTTCCCGTGGTCCAATCGAGCTGAAACTTTGCAAGCAGACTCGTGGCGACAATCAAGAAGATCTATCAAATTTTCGTTAAAAAAAATTAATAATTATAGTATAATTTTGGATTTTTCAAATTTTTGATGGATTTTTCATACAACTCAGTAAGTTGTATGAAAATACTCCGACGCATTTGGTAGACACGAAACCAGAAAATGAGAAAGGGAGTATTGTAAAAAAAAAATTAAAGTTAATAATTGTTATTTAAGTTAATGCTATAATTAATTATATTAATTACAAAGTTAATGCTACGAATGTAAAAAATGTGTAATATTAACCAGAAAAAAAAATTACGTACTACTTGCCGAGATTTCATCATCCAGTACTATTTGTTGTATTATTGTGCTGTTAAAATTTTGCTTAAATCGGTACACTAAGTTTGCATCAATTGTGGTTTTAATGCTCTTCTTGTGAAGTACATTGTTGAGGACTTGCAAACCTCTTTTGCGTGCGGAGAGCTGATCGCGCAGCCAGATCAAAAATTCTGATCGCATCGCTTCAACCTTCACCACTTCCTAATCTCGGAGTATCGAGGTATGCGGGTCTATTCTTTTTGGTTTGCGTTATCTTAACAATCATTTATCTTGACCGTTATTATATACTTTGTTTACTTTGTGAATTTTATAATAGGCTAATATATTAATAATGAGATTTGTAAATGTCTATTTTGAATTTCAATTTATTCAATAAATAATATGTACATACATTACAAACTTAATTTTTATTTTTATTTTACATGGAAAAACAATACAGGTATTTCAAGTTTACTAAACAACAAAAGTAACATAAAATTAAAATATTGTTAACAGATACAAAATATTTAAAAGAACAAAGAAATGGTGATTATTACGTACTGCAGCAAAACCCCATTAATTCGAACTCCGATAATGGAAAATTCCCCATAATTCGAAATTTTTAAATAAAATGTCCCAAAATTATAATTCATAGTAAATCACTCTGATAAATCGAAAACCATGGTAATTTGTAATAATAAATAATTTTTATAATTATTTATTAATGGCGACATTCAAACTGGTTTTTTGGTTAATTGGAGGTTTTCAAAGCGATATCCTTTAACTGTGCATATGACATTCTTCCAAATTATTAACATTACACTAGAATACACTTGAAAATCATTTCAATTTTTTAAATCCTTTTTTAGACCAGTTTTTTTGTATACATATTCAGATTATTATGAGTATGCTCAAAAATTTCAAAAACAGTACTGGATTTATACCAGGGGGACAACGTTAATCAAGATAAAAAAGATTACTTCTGATAGCCTGGTCAGCCATGTACGTATTTTTATAACGTTGGTAGCTCGCAACCGTAATAGAATAATAAAATACATTTTTAAACTTTTTTTGTATTTTCTCTATTATAAACGATTCCTATTAAATATCACAAACATAGATTATCACATATATATTGCATAATTTCCTGAGATTTCAAGCAATTTTTCATTTGAGGCATCAACATTAGCCGACATGTATCACATAGGAAGCATATAGTTACAATCTTGGGACTTTAATTTATCTATTAGACATACGCCCGAGAAAAATCACGGAAAATAATAATAACAACTTGCCTTGCGTGACCGCAAAACATATGCCTTGTGCTGATTGTGCGTCACACTCTAATTATGTAAAGTTTAATTCCAGCGATTTACGGACTTTACAACAGACAGATAGACAACTAAATTATTATCTTCGATGTGGGGTTTAATAGAGCTGGTTTAACCGAACAGAACTTTACAGTTAGATATCTGCATAAATTACAGGTGGAAAATGCTGTATCATCAATGTCCTAATATCGATCATGATTGAGATGAGCGATTTCAAAGTTTGCGTTTTTTTTCAATATTTCTCACTTAAGAAAGCTTTTTATTTTATTGAACTATAATTTATATGACCTGTATTAGAGCGAATGAGTTTTTAATATTCAAAATAAGTTACTTTCACGATACACAAACGTTTTACAAAAGATAAGTCGGAAATATTGAAAACAAAACACAAAATTTGGAGATGCTTACCTACATGAATATTGATACAGTAAAACCTCGTTAAATCGAACCCCGATAATTCGAAATATGCCATAATTCGAAATTTTTGTGAAATCGAAATGTGAATTTCATATTAAATTAACCCCGATAATTCAAAAACCTCGGTAATTCGTAATTCGAAATATTTTTTAGCCCCTTGCGACATTTTTCAATACATTTTAGTTCGCGTAATTCGTTTTTTTTTTTATTTTTGACGAAATTGAAAAAATATTTCGATTTTTTTCACAAGTGAGAACAACAAATATGTCAATATCGGGTACTTTGAAATGTCGCGATCTTTATATTAGAATAATAAACATTGCGTTTTCGAAATGATTTCTTGAAATATGAAAAACAGACATTTTTCACGAAATTAAAGGCTTTTTCGTGAGTTTTACGATTCTTGGCGTATTTCGCAATCAATTCACGGTACCTTATGGAATGCTCCTTTTCTATACATATTGTGACGCGATCCCTAAAATTGGGGATTCCTGTGTATGCTTTCTTCAGTTGGTTGCCTTGATATGCGCGGATAGCTAAGTTTGCGGCGTTTGCGCTAATTCTCATTTCTAAACGCGTTTTAAATTGTTTTTCATGTTTTTAAATTTGTCTTTAGTTCGATTTTTTCCCTAATAACTGTGCTTGTGTTATTAAAATGTTTAATTTTCTTTGTAAGATGTTATAAGTGACTTATCTTATTGTTTCACGTATTTATTGTTGGTTTGAGCCGGAAAAGGTCGGAATCAAAAATTAAGCTCGTGTGAAGATTGAAGAATTGTTCCATAATTTGAAGTATAAAAAAAACATTTTTGAATACGGCCATCCATCCAGACGTGGCGGAAATGGAAAAAAAGATTTTTTCTCGAGCGAGAACACCAAATATCTCAAAATGTCGCGATTTTTGCGTTAACATAATAAATATTGCGTTTTCAAAGTGATTTCTTTAAATATAAGCATAAATTTAAAAAATTAACGGTTTTTTCAAGAGTTTTATGTTTTTAGCAAATTTCACAATCTACCTAAAATTTCGAATTAACGGGGGCCCCTATAATTCAAAATTTATTTTTCGAGTCCCTTGGATTTCCAATTAACGAGGTTTTACTGTATTAGGATATTGATTCTACAATATCCCAATATTAATAATTTAGGCGGGAATCCACCAAAGTCTTGTGGACAAGCTCTGTTACGCCCTGTATGTCTTAAAAACAATACCCAACCCGGTGGCACAATTCACGGATTAGTTTATGGCCCAGCAAAAGCTTTATTCATTATGACATCCTTGAAGAATTTGGCCGACTGTTTCGCAGTCCTCGTCCTATTGGGGCTGCTGAAGTCGACGGCGTACAGGCCAAAATGTCCTCTGAAACAAACGAAAAGAGTGGTGATGCAGTTCAATATGAAGTGAGTGTCAGGCAAGAAATTGCGTAATTCGTTGAACATACTTGTACCCGCTGCGCCACTCAAAGTTGTCCATAAGGCTCCAAACCGTGTACGAAACGATGTTGCAGCCATCTTCGATGGCGTCTATCATGGCTGACATGTATCTTCGTAAGTAGTCCACTCGGTCTACGTCATCCAACTCTCCAAAGTCCGAGTATCCATTCTCGAAGATGTGAACTTCAGGATTATCATATTGCTCCTTGATCCAGTGAAGACAATTGTAGAAACCGAATGGTATAACCTGGAAAAAAAATGCATACTGGTTATCGATTTTGATATTGTGTCATCTAACACCATTACACAACTTTGTGGTGTATGCCTTTATATCTTATCTATCCCCTAAGAAACATACACTTTCCCGACTCATTAAATGAAAAACAAGTGTTAAGAGTACAAGGAGAAGTTTCAACACTGTGGGGCATAACTAGTATGAAGCATTGCTTTGAGGCATAGCGAACGAAAATGGAGATTAGTAGTGAAAACATGTTCACTCATTGTCTTGTGATGTAGAGTCGTTCATTTTATGAAAGCCACTAGATTATGGCTGCTTAAAAATTTTCGAATCATAATCAAGGCAGAAATATAGCCCTGCCAGGTTGTTAATGTTTTCCAAATAACCCAGTACATATATTGCAAAAATTGAAAATAGATATTTTCGAGGTTTTTATAATTTTATAAAGCTAATAAATTTTTAATAGGCGATATAAGTTACTATAATGATCGTTCAACATTTTGCAAAAAATTAGTAATAATAAGAAATATTGAATAAAAAATTCAAACTTTGATATTGCATATTTCGATAACTATTGATTATCTCGACCCATCATCAAGGCAGGAATCAGCCTGTAAAGTTTTGGCCTCATAAATAGATACATTATTATTATTTTAAAAATACTGATTTATTAAAAAATATTTATTTGTAAACATTCTGTTACTCACACATAAATCATTTTTATTAAAGGTTTGAACAGACTGTACCTACATAGTTTTGGAAATAATGTTATGCTCACTTTTACAAAAAAAAAACTTTAATTGACTCTCTTGTAAAATTCACTTTATGGCACATCAGTCATTTAGCCTTTTTACTGTCAATATTATCGAGAACTGGCCCACGTGATCTATTGTTGTTAGTGAAGTTGTGATTCTAGGTACAACTGTGTAACATATAATTGTATCACAGTAATACATCAAACATGCGAGGCATATTTTTCTATGATAAAATAAATATTTATGCTTCTATAGATAATTGTTTTTCATAATTTTTTGAGTAGTAATGTTCTATGTATTGAGATATATTTAACTCAAATTAAAGTTTACCGAAAGCCATGAAGATGCCGCTGACTTCTTCCACTCGGTTTTTTTATAGAGCTGCAGGCCCCGGTCGTGCTCGAAAGACGTCTCGCTCAGCGGGGGATCGGGAAGTTTCTTCACTACGGAGCCTGTGTAGTGGTTGAAGCCGAAGAAGTCGAAGGTACCTTTTATGAAGAGAATCTGAAAATTTTACATAACCGAACTTCTGTTAAAAAATAAATTAAAGGGTGTTAATGAAGCAATATTGGCGATACTAGACCACATACTTAACAATAGTGAATATCAAATCATTATTAAAAATTATTTTTTTAAATCTTAAATTGTTATTGCAGTCAAGTATTCTGACCTCTTCGGGAGTGAATACGGGCAGGCGAGACCGCCTGTACCCTTGCGCCCGGCTCCTCCTGGATATCCTGTCCCTCATCACTGCCGGGTAGTCGCCCTCCTTGGAGAATATCGGATGAGCGTACCAACCCAACTGAAAAAGTGAACGTTATTTTACTTAATACTTTGAAGGATATAGACGTCGTTTATGGATAAAAATGATTATACACGTCATCAATATTCTGCTCAATATCAACACAGCAGCCGTGAACATTGTGATTTGCAGTGGTGTTCAAGGCACAATATATGCCTTTGTTTCATAAAATGTAGATATTTGAAGTCTATGGTTTCGAATTATTGGATTCCTTGACTACCTATCTGGAGTGCTGCGGCGGCTCTGCTTTTGTCGTTGAGTGAAGTCGTTGTTTTGTTTGGTTTTGTCGGGGAGGAAATAATCTGATCGAATACAAAGTCATTACATGTCGACGTTCATACACGTCGTGTCAATCCTTGGCAATTAAAGAAAATATGCAGTGGCCCAAAGTGTATCAACGTTCTGCTACAACTATCTTGAAATCAAATAAGTTTTCCATAACTGATTGTCCCTTTGAGGGTTAAGCGAAAGCCTTCGATACCAAGGTAGGTCATTGCACCAGAGTTTAGGCACCACATGTTAGATAACAAAGCTGCGAGATGCCATGTTATAAAAATTCAGTGTATTTTGTATTCAGCTGTACGATTGAAATTATCTGTATATAAAATATACACATATAATAATGACAGAATCAGGGATTATAAAGATAAACGAGAGATGCCCGTGTTCAGTAATATACACAGTCGGAGCAGACAAGGAGAAGAAATTACCTCAAATTGTAGAGCTCTTTCTGAAAGCAGCAGATCTTGACTACTGTTACTTTCTGGCACGTACCAGTCACCATTTAATGTGAGAGAGATTCTTCCTGGAACGATGCACCAAGTTGATTAATTAAAATAACTAAATATATTCATTATTATGAGTGCTAAGCATTCGCCCGATGGCACAACAAAAACTCAGAAGATCCGCATATCAATACATTTGGTATCAATATTTTTAGTGACACTTTTTCCAAAGCTTGTATGGGCAAATATTTTTTTTAATCCACCGCAGGTAATGGCATTAAAAAAATTTGTTACGCGCCAAATATGCAAGAGTAGCCACAAGAGTTTGCAGAGATGGCCACAAGAGGGGCAGACATGCCTCCAACTTCGGAGCTATTTTGCCTGTGCCCAGTAGTAAAAATCCCACCACCTGTATCTTTTATATTCCTGTTACCAATTATTTTAAAACTATTTCTCATTAAAATCATCTCGAAAAATATTAAGAAAATGTTTGAAAAAATTATTGATGTTCAGAGTAGTTAGAAACTACATGGCTAATATGTCAGATCACTGGCTTAAAGAAAAGTAAGGATCTTTTTGAAAATGAGTATAGGAGACAAAAGAATATCTTCGATCCAATTGTTATTATTAATATAAATAATAATTGTTATTATTAAAATAAAATATAATTGTTATTATTAAAATAAAATATAATAAAATATAATATGTAGGTATGTCCTTTTCTTAGTTTGAATCTATGAGTGGAATTTCTATCTCTAAGAGGAGAAAAAGGTGGCGGGTGCGAAATTATTTACTGCAAAGAGAAAGAAGGATGGATATTCTATGCGATCTTTGAATGTCTTCGAATCTTTTGTCAATTTCACTCGAATGACAACAACAAATGATTTTGAAAATTTATTACAAATAATCGGGCCTTCCATAGCCAAGCAAGACACAATATTATGGAACGCTGTTGGCCCTCACATCAGACTTGCAATTACAGCTCAATTAGAGCTCGATCAGTTGGATGACAATCTCGTTTCCCCACACTAATGTCATGTTGAGTGGTATACATTTACAGCGCATGCGTATTCACTTGTAAACATACCACGTGGTACTGATGCGCGGCGTGATGTCGCGGTGAGCTCGCTCGGGAACCGTGCACATGGCAACGTTGCCGCGGCACGTAGAATTGCCGCGCTATGTTGTGCGCGATGTCGCGGAACAGTGCGCGATGTTGAGGGACAATTTGTCGCCTAGTGAATACATGGCTTAAGGCTCATTTTTTACTGTGTCTATAATAAAAACATTGAAGTCTATGGCATATTGTGATTATGTACTAGGGTGTCACTTTGTATGGCGAAAAAAAAAGTTTTTTATTTTTAAACTTAATAGTTATCAAAAGTTGCAAAAAAAGTTGCAATTGAAGTATACTTTTGACTGGTTCTAGAGAGCCAAATATTCTGAAAATGTTGGTTTTTAGTAATTTTTCAGAGGTAATAAAAGTGCAATTTTTCTTCTAGATAATTTTTATCAGATTACTTAATTTCGTTAATATATATATATAGATAATATACCAAAACAAAAATTTACTGCAAATTTTCAGCTGAATTTTTTTTTTTTTAAATTATAAAACGTACAAAATTTTCCAAAAAGAGTGTTTTTAAAGACAGCAAAAGTTATATTTTAGAATTAAACATAGGCATAATTTTCCTGGAATTCTGCTTGGCTGCAATAAAACCTTCTCTAACTGTTTACCCTATGACAGAACCTGCAGCTACAGTCGTCAATTTAAGGAATCCACACAATTCCCTGCCACACACAGTCAGTAGATTTCTTTCTACTGTCTGTGTGTGGAAGGGACTTGGGAAAATCGAATATTCGGATATTTCGTTCGACGAAAACTGTCCTCAGCTCTTCACTTTATAAGTACATAGCTCAAAAGCGGTAGTTCAGTCAGTATAAGTTTCTCATCTTGCCAGGAAATCATGTCGTAATAATGATCGCTCTTAAAATTGATTTATGGTGTCACAAAAGATCTCGACAATGATTTTTGCGAGGCACGAGCTTTCAAAACTCTCGTATACCCTATTCTATTACAATTTTGTTGTCATTTGTCAACATTTGATGCCTCCCTGATATCATTCAGTATAGCAGCGCCTGCTCTGTGCGATACGCCATAACGATCACATACTTCAGCCAACTTTTCGAATTTTTTTGTACTTTCTCAATTTTCTCTTCCTTTAACTATGTTTCCAATGCCTATGCATCTGAAGGTTCTTTGGTCTTCAAGAAATGGGTGGTCTTTAATCGGAACAGTTTTATTTTTTCCACATTTACAAGAAGAAGAATTTTTGCATTTGCACGCAGCAATGTCAAAAAGAATTGTTGATTTAGTTATAAAGTTTTCTATTTTATCTAAATATGAATGACTTTTTGGTTCTTTGTTGAATTTTTTCGATAGTAGCCTATACTGTTTGCAATATGATAATAGAAGCTGGCTCACAATGTTTGCATTTTTCCAAACTTCAAGAACGATTCGAGCCACTTGAGAAGTGATGACTTTTGCTTGTGGTTCTAAACTACTTGACTGTTTCATTTCATGACGCGCCCACTCATTATGTCGTTATAAGTTGGTAACATAGTACTTTTGAATTTTTCGGGATATTTCTCAAAATTTCGTACGACCTCTGGTTTCTTTTGAACTTGACGGATTCGATGCCATTGTGATTCGTTTCACGAATGAATTAAACACTTAAATTTATTACGTATAATATGTAGAAACTTTACGACGGTTCAAAACAAGTCAGCTAACAAATACAACCGTTCGGTATGGAGTCTGACCTAATGAGGCACACATAACGGGAGCGCGACCCGAAACAAGTCGAAATTGCCCGAATGGGGGTAGGTATTTAAGCTAACAGATTATCAAAATGAACTTAAATATGGCGTTTTCCTTATGCTGGCTGTATTATTATTAGAAAAAAAGCATTTAATTACTTAGACAATTGGTAAATACAAAAAATATATTGTTCGGATTGGAACGTTATTTTGTAACTTATTCTATATTTTAAGGCCTTTTAGCTAGCCAAAAGTACCAGTATTAAGGAAAACTGTAAATACAGCATTTAATAACATATAACAATGCAACTTTTGAGAACTATTAAACTTGAAAAATCGAAAGTTGAAAAAAGTGACACACCCTATTATGTACTCTGGTGACTTGTCTATTACCTCTCTGCTGGGGCCTGTAGACTGCGTCGTACAACCTGTAAGCCTTGGCGTGGGCCTTGATGATGGTGTGGGCGCACAGGTAGTCCGCCACCCCTGTGAAGTTGAGGGCGGGGGCTCGTCTCGTGACTCCATACCCGCCCAAGCAGACCTCGTATGGCTCGTTCAGTGTGAGCCAGGTCTTGACTCTGTCGCCATAGAGTTCAAAAGCCACTCGTGCGTAACCTAAAATATATATTTTTATTGCTTGCCCAACGTAAATTGGCGTGCGGCGACTTTGGAACTAAAACCTACCCCGCCCGCACCCGGCAGTAACCCCTTGCCCTGTCATTCAGTTCAATTTCGTATTTGCCCGGGAGCTGTGACATCTTGATTACTAATATACGCTGAATTATTATGTCCAAAACATCCAAAACAGTCCGGGATTGTGCAAGAACAATTGCCAATGAAGTGTTAAAGTTTTGCGAAGCTTAAAAAGCAAATAATAAACCAATATTACCGTTGACAGGTTGACAGATAGAGCGGCCGCCATTACTGGTTCGTTTATTTAGTGTTGCCCGACCAAATTTCTATTAAAGGCTCTGACGCCGGTCACCGGACATTCTGTACATTAGGTATTGTGTAATAAATTTACACCCTGGCAACTGCTGTTATGCGACAGGGATGCCCTTCCTTGCACGCCAAGTTATGCTGGTACGTCTATACTAATGAACAATTTGTCTTCTGACTAGTGTGATGAATTTCTGGGCCATTCTGGTGCGTTCCTCCAACCTCTCTGACTGATGTTTCAGATCTTCGCTGATCAGATAAAAATTTGAAAGAATACTAGAAAAAATACCCATCACGTCTCCGACACTTGCATCATATCACATCAGTAAAAATAATCTGGGAAATATATTCAGTTAAATACTATAGCTAGGCCGCATTCAAAAGAATGTGTGCAAATTGCAAAGTGCAAAAAAATGCAAAAATTTGTGTTGTTTCGATGCAAAAAATGAACACAAAATAAGATTTTCTAGTAAGTAAGTAACCTTTTTTAAACTAAAAAATACATATTTATTTAGAATATCATTTTGAGGCTTCCCAGGTAACTTTCCCCTGCTTTCTTCTTACCGGACAAAACTAGGGAATAGTCTTTTGATTGTGGTCGACCTATAGTAGCATTTGTAATCGTTATTTGTTTTTTACTCAAACATTTACCCACCGTCTTCATTTACATCTTTATTTTTATGCGTTTATAATTTACGCATTATTTGCAAAATGTTTAGACAGATCAAAGTGCTTGAAGCATATTTCATTTTTATATTGTAAAGTGGATAGAGTGAAGAGTGCAGTGCGTAGTGGAACAAGATTCACTGTGATTACGTTGAGTGACATAGTCATAGATTAGCAATGCACATGTTTTTAGGGATCCCACAATAATACCGAAGCTCTCAAGGTTCAACATACGTATCATACATATCAAACGTACAACAATCATGTACTCACCGTGTTCCTTATATTTATAATGCCAAAATCAAATGCAGAGTTTATAGGCAAATAATTATTGTTTATATCATGAAGCAATAACTTATCGACTATTTTTTGTTCTGAGGCTAAGAAGTCCCACTTCAATAGCGCATACCTTCAAAATAGTCGGCCATCAGAGGATTCGCCCACCCCCCGAGGTCTTGAAACCTCTGCGGCAAGTCCCAGTGGTAGAGCGTCACAGTGGGCCGGATATTGTTCGCCAGCAGCTCGTCAATGAGGTTGCTGTAGTACCTGGCGCCCTCCTGACTGATTCTGTCGCTGAAGCCGCTGGGCAGCAGCCTCGGCCAGGAGATAGAGAACCTGTAGTAGTGCACCCCCAGCTCCTTGAGTATCCGGACGTCCTCCTTGTACTTGTGGAATGAGTCGCAGGCGACATCACCATTACTTCCGTCTTCTATCATGTCGGGCCTAGTGTGCGTGAAACGGTCCCAGATGTTCTCCGCTTTATCTATGAATTGTAAAAAGGAAACTAATGCAAATTTCCTTTAAATATAAAACTTAATAAATGTTACGCGCCAAATAGCCACAAAAGTTTGCAGAGATTGCCACAAGAGGGGTAGACGTGCAACCAACTTCGGAGCTACTTTGCTTGTGCCTGGTAATAAAAATTCCACCATTTGTATTATTTATGTTATCCCTGTTACCAATTATTTTAAAACTATTTCTCATTAAAATCATCTCAAAAAAATATGACAAAAACGTTTAAAAAATTATTGATATTCACAGCAGTTAAAACCTACATAGCTAATATGTTAGATCAAGTACCAGATCAGTGGCATAAAGAAAAGTATGGAAAAGTATAAGTCCCAAAATGTTCATTTCACAGTAGATTAATCCCGATAATTCTAAAACCCCGGTAATTCGTAATTTGGAATCATTTTTAGTCCCTTACGCCATAAATCAATTTGAAGCATTTGCAAAGCTTACGGAATATGCAAAAAAAAAATATTTTGATAATCTATATGATAATTTGTACTACCCTGAGACAGGTCAAGTTATGAAGACATAAAAAATTATGTCAAGGGCTCTATTTATACAGCGACATTTAGCAAATGTCGTCCCAATAATATTGTTTTCTATTTAAATTAAAATAAAACTTTTTTTGACACCACTTGAATGAATAAACAAATTCGTTTTGGCTCAAAGTGACCCTTCATCGGGGTTGAATATATACTGATTACATTATTTTGTTATTTTAACATTGAATTGTGACTATTTGTGACCTAAGGTAAGGTATCGTCTCTTCAGATCATTTGTGACCAAACAAGAAGCCCTTCGTCATATCAAAGGTGACTCAGACCCGATCTAGTCAAGGGATCAAACAGCCCTGAATAAATCACCACAAGCACGTTTTTAGAATTCCATCGGGAGATAAAGTCAGAGATCAGCTAGAGACTGGCAAAGAGACACCTCAAAACCATGTACACAATATTAGAAATGTTAAAAAGAAGCATTAAATTATAAATTATGAATATCATACGCTTGGGTGAGATTAAAAGAAATATAAATGTGCTAAGTCCCGTGATTGTTCATCTTATATATACAATCTTGACACAGCATGAAATCCCAGGAATGTTAAAAATAGGAATTATAAGACCAATCTATAAAGGGAGGAAGCATGATGAATATACTAATTACAGGCCCATATGTATACTACCTGCTATTGAAAAAATCTTAGAAAATTTTTTGCATATTAAAATCTACAATTACCTAATAAAGTTTAACATATTAGATCCGAATCAGTACGGATTTCAAAAACATAAAAGTACAGAAATTCTCATGGAAAATTTTTCAAATCATGTAAATTCAGAATTAAATGACAAAAATCATGTCATTATACCATTCATAGATAATTCTAAAGCATTCGATACAATAAATCGGGAAAGACTCATAAAAATCTTGAGAAGCATTGGCATAGGTGGAAATTTAATTGAAGTCCTAATGGATTACTTAACAAATAGAGAAATTTTAGTAAAAATTAAAGACACATTTAGTAATCCAAAATTTACGAATACTGGGGTGCCCCAGGGATCTATTCTTGGTCCACTACTGTATATTATTTATGTATCTACTATGTCTAAAATCTTTAAGTATGCTAAGCATTTTGTGTATGCTAATGATACTGCTCTTGTGATCTCCCACAAGGATGTAAGATGGGTGGAAAATTGTATGCAAGAAGATTATAATGCTTTACTTAAATGGTCTCATGATATGGGTTTAATTATTAATGCAACAAAAACTAAAGTCATGCATGTAAGGTCACCTCATATAACTGTGACTAATGAAATAAATATTATTTTCCATAATTTTGATTGCTTGCATTCCGGAATTAATGCATCGTGTAATTGTGAAAAAATTGAATTAGTTAATGAATACGTATATCTTGGTATTACCATAGATACATTTTTCAAATGGGATATTCAAGTAAATAAGGTATGTAAGAGGTTGAGAACTATATATCAATCTTTAGCGGAATCGGTAATAAGGTATGGAATAACTAGCTGGGGTCTAACTTGCAAAACTAATATTAGAAAATTCCAAAATATTCAAAATTCGGCAATAAAATTAATAAATAAAGAAAGTGCTACTAAAGATATACAGGAACTCTTCAAGAAACAAGGCTCTATGCCAATTAATGCTATCTTGTGGTACAAACTAATTACACGATATCATGAAGATGGGACATATAAGCATAGATTGATTCATAAACATAGTACCAGATTTACGGTTAAAGAAGGACTACGAATACCGAAGGTCATAAATAAATATGGACAAAGAACATTAAAATATGTCATACCAAAAATATTAAATAAAATCCCATGTCGTGTCAAAATGGATATTAATAAAAAAGGGCAAAATCCAGAATTAATGAATATGTTACTAAATAAAAGAGACTTATTTTGATTTTGGTAATATTTGTATTGTTTCTTGTATTGTTGTATTGTATTGTTGATTTGTATTTGAGTTTATAAGATCTATTGTAATTAATTAATATGAATGTATTTCTGGTAAATACAATTTATTTTTATATATATATATTGATGCACCTACAGACAAATATCAATGTGATGTTTTGTGGGTCTGAGATGTAAAAAAAAAAAAATGGTCTGATATTGGACACTTGACGTACATCTTGCGTGAAACGAAGAGCGAGACAGCAAACCTCTGAGACTTTGTAAGTACACGGTAGACGACAAAAGCCGTGGGCTGTCTCCGATTGTCAGGCCAATATAACGGAGAAATTTTTCCAAAATACTTTTGGAGGGTCTGTTGTGTTATCGCATTGGTAGATCGAAGATCACAAAATTGGGTGTGTGGAGGAAGAATTCACACCCTACTTGTATACAAGTGTAGTGTGATATGTGTGGCAAGCATGTATGATGGGCACAGGGTAATAAGCAAATGAGGAACACTACGCAGACTTCGTACACTCAATGTATTGTGGATCGATTGAGGTTACAAGCAAAATTACACTTATAGTATCAAATGCTTCTGGTCAAACGAAAAGCCAAAGATGGAATGGTGGAGAAAAGAGTCGTGCCACTTGTTCCTGGGCTCTGGTTAGTTGGCCCGCTCAAGCATTAAAGTTAGGACTTTTTATTTACTTATTTATTTCTATTTAATTTAACACTAAAATTTTGGTTGGACTGTGCCTGTCTCACTAGAAATATCTGTGTTGAGACAGGCATAGTTTACAATAGTGTGTAGGTACAATACATAGTATATAGATATATAGTAGAATAATTATTTGTATTTGATAAATATTGTACTTATATTAACATAACATAATAAAGTGATTAAAATAACATAATAGAAAATATATCATATAGATGAGGTTATGTTGTGTTAGTGTGATTGTGTAAGCCTCACCTTGTTTCGGATCCACTGTTTTGTTTTGTATTTGTTTTTTGTTAGGGTTGTAAATTGTGGTTAGCCCGGATGGTTTTAATTCATCAAGCATGCAATTAAGTAATTTGGGTCCAAAATATTATATAAGAACTCTGGCCCAGGATCACCATATTGATGAGTCATTAAATTTTATATGATAATATAAAAAGTAATGAAAACACTTCACACATCGCATTTAACAATGGGCTTGAATTACTGCTTTAGGCTATCTTAAAATTACAAATATTCCCACCGCATTTTCACATCTTATAGCAGCACTTGACCCTCTACCTGAATGGTTCCACGCGCCCTCAATTTGATAGGACGCCGTGGCGGTGCCAAACTGGAAACCCGCAGGGAAAGTGCGAGTACTACCTCGCTTAGCTCCTTCAACACTGAAATATTAGTACATGACATTTAAATGTATTATTTTATCACGGTGAAGACAATAGAACATGTAATCTAATTGAGATGCAGATCAAATGAAAACCCCTTCTTTTAAAATAAAATATGATATAGAGCAGCAAGCTTGAGTAGGTACATACATCCTTCTGCCTGACAAAGGGAATGTGCAATCATGACCTAAACTTAAATTTGAGACAAAACTATAAGATGCTATGCATTGACGCATTATAATATAGACACGTTCATATGCAGCAAATATTGCAATGAAAGAGACAACAAATCACAGCACACAACCCTCTGCGTGTAGACAGAAAAATCAGGCAATTTGAAGTCACGGTGACTAAAATAACATGGCAATTCTTACAATAGTGTACGATACTCTGTTCCTTTTTCCGCGTGGCGACGCGCCTGATCACAACAAAGGTCCGTTCGATAACGAATGCAAGTAAGGCAATTACCCTACTTTTGAGTTGCCAGATTTCACATTTGTAACGTATCTACGGATTAGTATATCATTGATGCTATGTGTTCCCTGTACTTTGTACAGATTAGAAGCTAAAGCGACTTGAATCATTTGCGATGTGGAACAGCAGACGACTTCTAAAAATAGAGCCATGTTGATAGAGTTACCTACAAATGACAATGTGCGGAAGTTAAAGGAAAAATAAATCCTTAAAATAATACAAATACAATGCAAATTACGACATCTAGAAGAGCACCAGATTCAGGATTCCATTGTTCAAAGTAAAATTGCGAGCAGAAAAGATCCCGGAAGTCGAAAGACATCCTGGCTAAAGAATCCGAGGCAATGGTTAGGAAAATCCGCATCCCAACTTTTTGGAGCTGCTATCATAGCAAGATGATGATCGCCAACACGATCGCTAATGTTCGATAATCTAATAAGCACCAGAACAAGAAGATTTATCATGTGTTAAATTCCTCTTTTATATTTTTCTTTTTTTTAATATTTTAATATTTTTTTTTTATAGTTTTCTGGGTTTTCTTTATATTTTTCTTTTATAGTTTTCTGGGATATTCTGCCGTGTATATGTGACCTCTCTGGCCAACGTTTCCGATCCCATTGTAAGGTCCATCATCAGGGCTGATGTGATGAGTGTGCGTTGAAGTGTAGATTACATATATACATATATTACGTACTAGCTGCACACTCATGAAAAATCACAAACATCATTTAAATAATTCCGCTATCAAATTTATTATTATTAAGTACATTATAAGAATATTTAATGTATCGGACAGGTAGAATTATGACGACGGGATGATGATGATGATGACCCGTCTGATATGACGACGGGATGATGATGACCCGTCTGAAGTCATGAATGTTGGCCCTTTCGGGGGCCCAGGTCCGTTGTATGGGCGAATGCCGTGCGCGGAGTCATGAATGTTGGCCCTTTCGGGGGGCCCAGGTCCGTTGTATGGGCGAATGCCGTACGCGGGACCCACCTCGCCTCCAAGCGGATAGTCGGCGCAGGCAGCGAGCCGGCGTTGCGATCCTAGCTGAGAGGATACTGCACCGACGCGATATGTGACATCTCCGACGGAGGGCGTTGGAAAAGTTCCACGAAGAAATTGCATTTTTGGTCTTATCTTGTAAAGTGTTGAAATATTTGAAATACTTAAGAAAATGAAATATTTAATAAATAATGAAATAAAACAATCAACTTTGTTTTTTTCCACTTATATTTAAGCCACTTGTTTCACTACATGTTTCGGAAACGTCCGTTTCCTTCATCAGGTGAATTAAGACTGAGGTATGTAGGAATGGTTGTCTGGTGTGTGTGTTGTGGATTCGGTAGAAGTGGAGGGGGTATCTAAGTGGTGGGAGATCGGGAACATTGTAAGAAGGGGTGATGTGAAGGGTTGTATTTGATTATTGATTATGTTATTTGTTGTGTTTATGTTTTTATGAATTTCAAGTGTTTCTAAATTATTTTGTTTAAGGCCGTATGTCTGTTTATGTAGGATGTGTATTTTTGAAAATAACCACACTTTCAGCAATACAAAAATACACATCCTACATAAACAGACATACGGCCTTAAACAAAATAATTTAGAAACACTTGAAATTCATAAAAACATAAACACAACAAATAACATAATCAATAATCAAATACAACCCTTCACATCACCCCTTCTTACAATGTTCCCGATCTCCCACCACTTAGATACCCCCTCCACTTCTACCGAATCCACAACACACACACCAGACAACCATTCCTACATACCTCAGTCTTAATTCACCTGATGAAGGAAACGAACGTTTCCGAAACATGTAGTGAAACAAGTGGCTTAAATATAAGTGGAAAAAAACAAAGTTGATTGTTTTATTTCATTATTTATTCATAATGGATTTCAACAAGGTAAACGCCGTAACATTTAATTACTGAAATATTTAAGTTTGATGAAATATTTAATGAAATATTTAAGAATTAGATAAGACATTTGTAAATGTAATATTGAATAAAATTGATGTTTCGTGGTCTTGATATACAGGGAAAGCTCGCGCGATGGGAATAAAATCATTTTTAAATCGCGCGGAGCGCCGCGGACCATCATAGAATGGCCGCTATTTTGATGGAATTTATGTAAATGTCCTGCCTCGAAGAGGCGAGGAAGTAAAAATACATAAGTATTTAAATGTGCCAAATGAGTCCTTTGTGTGGTATTGTAAAGTAGAAATTAAAATAAAAAATGTTTAATTGAGAGTAAAATATCTCGCGTGGGCCCTGATAAACTCGCCTGACCGCGCCGCCTGTACGCAGCCCGCGCGGGTAATGGAAAAAACCCGGCGCCACGATGGCGCCGTGCGGCTGGAGTTGAGGGCCGCCAGCGAATATTTTTTGAACTCTGATTACGGACGTTACAGACGTCCTAGCGAGCTGAAACATTTTTTATTGTGTTCCTCATGTGAACATCTATGGGAGTGATATGTTTTTGCGTGTCTGAAAGTTAGCTAGTGCGCTTTATTTGTGGTGACACACTTTGTCTGCCTATTACGCAATTAATATCTATCCGACATACTTGAAAATATCACCAAAGGATGCGCTTGGTTGAGATCTATCTAATGGTATAACTTAGAATCTCGTAAAATCATGTTTACTATTTTTAACCGAATTAAATGTAAATTAATTCTTGAAAATGCCGCGGTAAATCGGCATATTTTGTTGAATAACTAGGTAAATTCACTCTTGCGGTTCCAGTAAACGACATCATCCTATGGGCAAGACATAGATTGGTATAGATGATGTGTTAAAATCCCCGGGGGGGTGGCGTTTAATTTGCTATCGATTAAAATATTCAATTTTAATCCGCGAATCGGCACGGGAGGCCGTTATTTTGCGCTCGAAGCGCCCGGTGAGTCGAGCGCGCTGATTGGTCGGCGGCGCGAGTCAGGGGGAAGCTTTCCGCACTGTATAAATACTGCGCCGGGCGGGCGAGAGCCTCATTCTGCTGGGAGCCTCTGCCGAGTACGCCTACTGGAACATTTTATTCTGCGTTTTACTTCACACCCTGCTTGACCCCTGCTTTTCTTCTTTGGATTTGGACTCTGGATTTTCTACTGACTTCTGCATTTGGACTTGGCTACGATTTTGGATTTATTGGACTTGTTTTACCACCTGAGGCGACGACTTGGCACGGATTCTGGACTTGAAGAATTTTCTGCGCTCTACACTCCCGGCCTGCTAGTACATCGGCGGCTTCGGAAGCGAACTCAGCGGACCGCACCTGCTATTTAATTGTTTCCGTGGGGAACATTTAATGTTTTGTAATTCTTTTAATATTAACAAAAAAAAATTCTACTTAAGTAATGTATTGTTTTTGGGTTTGTTATCTATTGAAAAAAAAGGTTAACAAATAAAAAAATTGTATAAATAAATAATAAAAATTGAAAAAAAATCTACCCGGTGGGAAATTGATCCCCGGCCTTCCGCATGACAGGCGAGGATACTCACCACTATGCTACTGAGGATACAGGGTGGAGTGACTAAATAGCTGTATTTAAAATGCAAAATAATATTTAATCGCATGTTTTTTTTTGATAAATAAAAGTGATAAGTTAAATTTTACGAATAATAATTTACCCATTATTTGATATATTCCCCATTTCGGTGTCTACAGCCATGCCACCGTTCAAAAATTAATCTGTTTACCAAAATAAAAAATGTATAATTAGTATGTTTCCGTCCTGACGAAGATACAGTGATATCAAAACCGGTAGACGTAAAGTTACTCCAAGTGGTTTATACAAAGTTATTAATTAAATAAAAATTAATAATTATGTCCAACCACAAAGTTAACGCTATAAACATCAAAAATAAATAAATGCATTTTACTTACATGAGAGAGAAGCCTATTAAAAGTATTCCATTGATGAAAATCATTTCGCACAGTTTTGTTTCGTACCTACTTCAATCTGAACTGTTTTTATTATTATGATTTTATTACGTTTATGTTTTGTAATAGTAACTAATTATTATTTCAACATAAATTTAAAATTTGCATAAATGTTTGGCATGCCAATTTGTCATTTGTGTATTCGGGTAATGCAATACAAATATTTCATGTCTGAACAGCTGGTGCCATATTGAAATGAGAGAATTTTAATCAAAATTCTCCTCAGGATGTGACGGAAGTTTTAAATGCCGTTCATAATTTGAGGAAATGAGTGCGGGTATTGAAGTAAACAGATTGCCTTGACTAAACGCAGGGACTAATGTTGTGTGTTACATCTCTGAGAGCACTTGTCTCAAGAAATTGAGGAAGCTGAGGTCAGAAGAAAATTTAGTATACAGGGTGTCTTGTAGCTAGTAGCGAAAACTTCGGGGGAGTCTTCTTCGTGCAATTTTGAATAGAATATATTCTTTACACTTTGGGTGAAATTTCGAGTCACAGAAATAAGCAACATTAAGGGGAATACCTGCCTAGACATTTCGAAAAAATAGATTTTTAAATTTTTGCATTTTCTTAAAGCTTAGTCTTAAGAATGTCTGGTGAAAATTTCAAGCAAAAATTGAAAAAAAATAGTAATATAAAGTTATAGCTGATAATAGTGGCATCCCTTTGTTGATTACGCGCCGCGCCACACGACGCTGCGCTACACGCAGGTAGCTGCCAGCCGGGCTCTTTCATAACAGAAATGTTAGACCTGTTTCTTTTATGTTTGTGAAGAGTGCTCGATAATATGGGAATTCCAAGCAAGTTGGAGGACTTATGGTATGGACCTGGAATCTATGATTTTATGCAAGTTGAAAAATTTCGCGATCTATTCATTGCTCAATTTTCAAACGCGTTTTACTCGAAACCATGTATTAAAAATGTGTGACCAAAATATCTCGGCAACCACAGAACCGATAAACTTGAAATTTTTAGTGATTATTCTATACATCTAGTCTTTGTCGCAGTTTTTTTTAAGTGACTTAGTTTTTTTTATCTGCATAATAAACCCGATTTTTTTCCTAAAAAACGCTATTTTAAATTCAAACGCTCGCCATTTTGTCAAAAATCTATATTTTCAAAAACTCCTACGTCGAAGACTAAATTATTTTGATAATCTTTTTATTATTTTTTTATTATGATGATTACAGATGAAATGGGGGAGATCCCCGCGGAGGACCTTTTTTTTCGGCTGTCGACAGAACCCAAAAATTTTCCGCCAATTTGGAATATTTTTTAATAAAAAAAGTTTAACATATTCTTAAAAGTATGTTCTTTCATGTAAAAATGATACCAATACCATTTCATATAGGTTTTCTTAAAAGAATCACAAAATTTGCCTTTTTTCGCGCTTTTTAGGTAGGTATTTCCCCTTAATGCTTACATTTTTTTTTCACTTAAAATCAAATAAAATTATTATTAAAACATTGCAGAAATTTCAAAAACTTTTTTTTTTGCAAGTTTTTTGTCATTTTATTTGAACTTTTGATATTTCATATAAGTTACCATAGTGATATTCCAACGATTTACAAAAGATAAGCCAGAAGTATTGAAAAAAAATCGCACTTTTTTAATATTGCTTATCTCTGTAACCGTTGACATTTCACCCATAGTGTAAAGAATATTTTCTATTCAAAATTGAATGAAGAAGAGACTCCCCGAAATTTTTGCTGCTAGCTACGAAACATGTTTAGTTTACTATGTCGAATCTGACTAAAATTTAAAAGAACTGCCACATCACAAGTAACATTAAGGTTCAACTGGTAATTCCTATATGGAGTTGAATCATGCAGTTAATGATTTTATTTTTCTAATTTTTTTATTCTTACATTAATATTCATTAGTGATGCAACGAATACTACTTTCACGAATACGAACACGAATATCAAGCTTACTGTTCGGCGAATACGAGTACGAATAATTCCACAAGGTAATAAATAATACACCACTGTTCTTTTTTACTAAGAGATTTAATAATTAAAATTTACCATCGGAAAATTTTGGTTCAAAACGAACAACATTTTTTTTATCCGTTTGTACATTTCCGGCGGTCAAAAATAAATATCACTTTTTTCACGCTTACGAGAGGTCATGTTGTTAGATTTAATTTGAAATTATTTTATAAGAAGTAACACTTTTACACACAGCGGAAATAAAATGGAACGAACAATACGTATTACAAAACAAAAACTACATGAAATCAGCACCTAACCTTATTAAAACTTGAGAACTCCATTCATTCAATGTTAGGGGAATCCCCGATAATAGAGTGCGTAGGTGTGTTCATATTCTGTGGGTGTGTTCGGATGCACGGTGCATAGGCAAACCGTAATTTGCGTTGCGTTCAGTTATAAATAGTTTGTTTTTAATATTCGTGATGATATTCGGCGAATACAAATATTTGGTAAATATCTACTATTCGGCGAAGGCGAATATTCGGTAAATATCTACTATTCAGCGATTACGAATATTCGTATTCGTTGCATCACTAATATTCATGTACCTAAATCAATAATATAATTAGACAGAGCCTATGACCAATTACAAGAAAACCTTATATTATGTGTAGGTTAGATAGGTAATAATTCAAGTAGTCTATAGTTAGTTTCTGCGGTGGTATAGGGTGTGTGTGTGTGTGTGTGTGTGTGTGTGTGTGTGTGTGTGTACCGTGCATACCATGTGTAGAACAAAGGACTTTCTCGAAAGACCTGAAAGACCGATTGAAACTTTAAAACGAAACATCTTGCGATTTTTCACTCAAACTGATCTCATTACATGCTTTTATTTTATTCTATTTGCTGTGGCGAAATCTTGTAATCGATTTTCCACCAACTTCCCGACTAGCTATAGCTCTGAAACTCTCAACATTTACGCAAGTGGATCACTGTACATTATTAAACCATTTTCGACTTGCTTTGGTCACTATTTCGGTTGAAATTAATATAATCACGTCACTCACTTTAAATTAACAATCGCGTCGCAAACGGCTGAAGAACACGCCGTTGGAAAATTTGTTTTAAACTCTAAAACGAATCTTGATCAATTTGAATAAGTACTGCGCGGGTGATGTTAAAAAATCGATTACGAATGTGTACAAAGAAAGCGTATTAAGGCATGTCTTTATTTTTTTTTAAATTTACTTGTTTTACTATCGCACCATTTGCTGCACATTAAATATGAACCGTGTGCACATTTCTTATAATTTAGATGATGTTTAAAAATGAGAAAAAGGTGTTTAATGAATTATTGCGGACGATGTCGGTTACGCGGCGAGCGTGGCCGAGCTCCCCTGTCGAGCTCCACTGTGTGGCGGGCTTTAGCGTATTAGCGTAGTAGCGTAGGCAAACATTTAGCGTATTTATAAATTACTCATCAGTGGCGTTGCAATTTTTAGCTTTTTTGTTTAATAACTGCACTATATGTAAAAAAATAATGTACTGAATATTCCCCAATTTCTTTATCTTTATGCGGGAATATCCCGTATTTCAATATCTGTCTTTATGCGGGAATATCCCGTATTTCAATATCTGTCTTTATGCGGGAATATCCCGTATTTCAACATCTATGTTTATGGGGGAGTATCCCGTATTTCAATATCTATCTTTATGGGGAATATCCCGTATTTCAATACCTATGTTTGTGGGGAGTACCCCTCATTGGTTTGTCCATCTTTATGGGGAATATTCCCCATTTCAAAGATGGGAGGAGTAAGTGAAAAAAATATATCGATATATTATATCGAATCGATATTTTGAAAAAGTATGGAAAATATATCGTTATATTTCGATATATTTTTTCTAAAAATGTAACAAGATTAAGGGGGAAAAGCTTTTGGCGACCAAAAACAAAAAAAAGGTCGCCGGAAAAAATATATCGATACGTCGAAGAAAAATATCGTCATTTTTTCCCAAAATGAAATTTGGCGACTACAAAAAAGGTCGCTGAAAAAAAATATCGAAAAAGATACTAATTTGATACTCAAAAAGCTTATTTTCGGAAGTGACGTTAGGCATGTCTTTTTACGTCATCTGACGTGTAACACGTAACAGCAAATTCGCGCATATTAGACGTTCATTCGTTTTTTTACAAAACATGCCGGCTTTTTTGAAGAGCGCGTCCATGATGTCAGGGGAAAAGTTTTGTAGATATTGTATGGTACCCAAATGTAGAAATTCATTCCTGAAAACTGAAAAATGAATCCAGCATTAAAGCATTAATTTTCGGTAAGTTTCGGATTTTCCTTGTGAAAATCCGTCCTCCATTATTTTAAATGTATTCTTAGTGTGACATTTATCGACGAACCTTTGATAGGGGTGGGTAAAAAATATCAATCGATATTTTTTTTCGAGTATCAAATTAGTATCTTTTTCGATATTTTTTTCAGCGACCTTTTTTTTAGTCGCCAAATTTCAATTTGGGAAAAAATGTCGATATTTTTCTTCGACGTATCGATATATTTTTTCCGGCGACCTTTTTTTTGTCCTTGCTGGCAAAATCACCAGAGGAGTTACAGACAGCCATTGACAAATTTGATGAGGAAACATTGATGAAATGAAAATTTGATGAAGAAACAAATCGCGTTTGTGCCGTTTGTTGTATGTGGTACTCAGCCTGTACTTTATAATAGAAGTAGGTACTATTTGTTGATTTATTTTTAAAACTTTTAAAATTCAATTATTTTTAAAAGGTATTTTTATTCACTAAAATAAAGAATATATTTATTGCGCTGATTATATTATTAACACAATATACATCCAAGTTAAAGATCCTATTTACACACTTAGAATAAACACTTTTAGAGTATTTTATAAATAACTAGCTGTTCGTACCCGGCGTTGCACGGGTGAAGGATTAAGTTGAAAATAAATTTATTGGGGGAAAAAAAGGTTCGATTTGAATGATATAGATTTGCATCGAAAATATATCTGGGGAGGGGAAAGGGTAAAAGGGGAGGGAGGATATGTCACCTATGTTACCCACCGGGTCCTAAAGAATAAGTTTCCAAATTTTGTGTCCGATCGGTAGCACGGTATAAATTTGCATCAAAAATATATCTGGGGTAAAAAAAGAAGGGGAAAATTTCGCCTATGTTACCGCTGGGTCATAAAGAATAAGTTTCCAACTTTTGAGTCAGATTGGTACAGATTTGCATTGAAAATATATAAATGTCACCAACATTACCCGCCGAGTCCTGAAGAATAAGTTTCCAAATTTTGAAACGGTCGAACGGTACAGATTTGCATCGAAAATATGTCAGGGGGAGAGGAAGGGATATAAGATTAGGGGGGAAATGTCGCCTTTGTTACCCGCCGGGTCCTAAAGAATAAGTTTCCAAATTTTAAGTCCGATCGGTCAAACGGTACAGATTTGCATTGAAAATATGTCAGGGGGAGGAGAAGGGGTTTCAAAATCGTTTTTTAATGTTAATATACATATTAAAAGAAAATCTTTTTCATAAACGCATTTTCTAAACCAAAGTTAAGATTTTTGTATTAAAAAAAAGTGAAATTACCCTATTACCCTTCGAGAGGGCCATACATTCTCTCATTTGATCGGCACGCGGCGCACACTATAAACATTTAAAAACGTGCTGTACCCTTCTGAAAGATTTCCTACGCAACTGAACTACTCGCCGAGATTTCATCATCCGGTACTATTTGCTGTATTATGGTGCCGTAAAAATTTCGCTTAATTCAGTAGACTTAGATTACATCAATTGTGTTTTTATTACTCTCTTGAAGTAAATACCTACATTGGAGAGGACTTTTGCAAATCGCGTTATCTCCTTTGGAAAGCTGATCACATCGCCAATCCTTACCACTTCTTAATTTCGGAACATCAAGATATATTCTTCATGATTCGGTACAAAACGAAACATTAATAAACTTTTTATTTTTTCTCTTTCTATGCAACACTGCCTGTCAGTAACGCTACAAGATGGCGCTAATAATTGCGGTTAAAAAAGCAATAAAATTTCATAATTCCATACGTAACAATGTCCGTCACTAAAGCTAACAAGACGCTACGCTAGGTGGCGCTGTTCTCGCAGCCTTAGCTCGCGGTCAAAATATTCAGGGGGCTCCTAGCTAGTACCAAAAAAACTTCGGGGGAATTTTCTTCATTCGATTTTCAATAGAAAATATTCTGTACACTTTGGGTGAAATGTCAACAGTTACGATAAGCGACATCAATGTTAGCAATTTTTTTTAAATATTTGACTTATTTTCTGGAAAACGTTGGACTATCACTACGGCAATCTAATCTTATATTAAAAAATCATTCGCTTTTTAGGACTAAGCAAAGGTGCGAACCGTTTCATGTTCCGACCAGCACAGTCGCCAGGGATTAAAATAGTACCATTAACTGCCGGCAGGGGAAATATAAAAAAAAGTTTAAATATTTTGATAAGTCGTTTTTACCATTTCACGGGTGTCAGCCATACTTACCTACTTATCATCACGCCATTTCCTCATGGGGGTAAGCAGAGAGGATAGAGCGCCACATTTTCTGCCCTAACAACAACTCTTGTCTCATCCACATTTATAGATCTTCGCATGCAATCTCGATGGTTGTCGAGGCTTCTAACGGAACCATCATTAAGTATCTGGTTAATCTGGTCGTTCCACTTCTTCCGCGGTCGCCCTCTCTTTGTGGCACTGTCAACACTTGCGTTATATATATTTTTTACCATTCTTTCTTTATTCATTTGCTCAACATGCCCAACCACCTGAGCGACCCTTTTTTAATTCTGTTACTTACGCTAAGATCAGTTTTATATTCACTCCTGATATCTTCATTCTTTACTCTATAAATAAGTAAATACTTATTCATTAGGAACCGGAATGTAAAAGGACCGTCATTTTTTATGGGTTACAGCTAGTAATTTGAGAGAACATAATAACCCTTAAGGGAGTTTACTCGGACCATTACTATTCATAAATACATAAACGAAATACATACCACACTTTCACTATATTAATTTTATTCTGTACTCAGCTCATATTATCAGCTAATATGAAGATCTATGCCAAGCTCCCTAGAAGACAGTAAAATAATCCATGATAATCTCACCCGCGTATTGGCCTACTGTATGGTTAATAAACTCCTCCTTACTACCAATAAATGTTATCAAATCACATTCACGAGGAATCTCAACAAAATTCATTTTACCTCCACAATAGATGACATCCCACTATAAATTAAAAGCGAAGTAAAGGACCTTGGTTTTATCCGCGATAACAGACTCCTTTTTAAGAAACATATTGATCAAATTACGTCAAAGGCCTACAGCATGCTAGGTTTTGTACTGCGTACTTGCAAAAATTCAAAAATCCGTTGTCCCTAAAATTATTGCACTATGCTTTCGTTCGTAGTAACCTGGAATATGCATCTCAACTGTGGAACCCATAGAAAATTAAAAATGTCCTTGGGTTTTCACGGCCATTCAGAATCTTCTGTGTATAGAATCTTCTGTGTATGATCTCTCTGGCCGACGTTTCGGATCCCATTGCAGGGTACATCAGCCCTGATGACGGACCCTGCAATGGGATCCGAAACGTCAGCCAGAGAGGTCACATATAAATATATATAGCAGAATATCCCAGAAAACTATACACAGAAGATCCATTGAAAATTACAACAGATACAAAATAAGTTTCTTCGCCACCTCAACACTAGATTTAACTTATCTTTTGACTATATATATCACGAAGCACCACATTTCCACAACATAAAAACTCTGGAACATCGAAGAGCACATGCTGATCTAATACAATTATTTAAACTACTGAGAGGATATCTCGACTGTAACAATCAACTAGACTTAATCTCTTTTCACGTTCCCTGCAGATGAACCCGACAGAACGCGCTCTTCCATATTTCAAAAAATAGAACATCCCAGACTCAAAGAAATTTTTATTTTGCACCTGTAAGGCTTTTAATAATAATTACATCGATATTGATCTCTTCAATATTGGTCTCACCGCACTTAAAAGAATCCTTTAGATTATATGTACTATATCCTCTCTGATCAAACACTCACTACATATAATCTTCTCTTCCTCCACCTCCAATCCTACCTCCTCACCCTTTCCCTTCCATCCCTATCCCCGTGTTACTGTTTGACTGTTTCTAATTTCTTCATCTATTACCATTATTTTACTTAAATATTGTTTGTTAATTATTATAATATATTCTCTTATCTAACAATCTAACATCTATCTAACATCTAATCTAATCTAACATATATATTAAAGTTGTAAGGTAGTTTCCGCGAAATTTATATGAAGCCTTTTATTAATTTCGATTTTTTTGCGTTTTTTTCGACTTTTTCACGCACTTTTTTGCGGTTTTCTCCGCAACCATAAGTAATAAAAATATTTTGTAAAAAAAATACGAAAGGTAGATAGTTACCGCTTGAGAATTTAGTACACTCAATTTTTTTTCTTCTTCTCACCTCCGTTCTACGCTCATTCGAGTGAAATTTGATTTTTCTTCAATAACTCGGCCGCCAGACAAAATTTAGAAATTCTAATCGACAAAAAGGTAGATAATCACATTACGCATACGATTTATAAATATTTTTTTCTAATTTATTTCTAAAATACGTATTTTTTACAAAATTTACATTTTTTTTCACCTTTTTCAATCGAATTTATTTCTTAAACTGCGAGGAATATTTTAATTTCAATAAAAAACCATGAAAGACCAAAGACTCTGGCGTGAAGAACTTTTTATTTCAATTTTTTTGGACATCTCCTTCTTATATTTTTATGATATTTAATGTTGACAAATGATTTTCAGTCAAAAAGGCTTCACTTCTCGAGACAAGCTAAGGAGACAAGGGTAAAAGAGACACAGATAGAATGCCGTCTCGCCGAATTTGAAAGATGACAGCGGCATTGTCAATATGGAAAAATTCCACAGAAAATTTCAATGTCGATTTTTGATTACATTTATCTGACCAATACGTCGATTTTACACAAAAAAACTAAAGATAAAAATAAAGCTTAATGTGTTTATTGTTGTTTAATATAAAAATTTTCTTTGTCTTCTAAGAACTTTCTTACAAGCGATTCAATTAAACGTATCCCTCTTTGCGAAAATCCTGAGCTGTTTTGAAAATTCGTATGATTTTACTTTAAATATGTTTTTTTAAGACAAATATCTGAATTAATACAACGTTAAATCATTAAAAAATTACATATAATTAAAAGTTCACATGTTGGTTTGTGTTTTTTATAAAAACACTCAATCCATTAGATGAATTTTATAAAAAGCAAACCAAATTAACATCTTCTGTCACGAAAAATTGACGAAAATCCTATCGAAATTTACCATTGACCGTCAGTCACAGACAATTAAATAATGAAATGTCAGAAATTAAAAATGTAATATCTCGGTATATTTTTGATGAATATTACATCTGTTGTAAAAAATATAAAGTTTAAAATATGATTTATCGATTTTGACAAGAAAACAATATTTTTTAATTCAGTATAGTTGTAAAAGATTAAATCTAAGAAATATAGTTTTCGAAATTTTTTATTCAAATCAGCTGTTTTCGATTCAAATATTTTTAAACATGTTAGACGTAATGGTTGCGAAACATTTTCGTGTGTGCATATTAAATTAGGTACCTACATATGTTTTAAATAAAAATGTATTGAAATCATTTAAGTGAGGTTTCTCAGCGGGTTTTTATGCTATAATTTTTTAAAAAATTACAAAAGACAAGTGATTTTTTCTAAACATTTATTTTATTCTTCTTCTTCTTTCGTTTCCATGCTAGACCTCGTAAAATTTCATTTTTACCATATCTCGGTGTTGTGCGATCGGATTCAAAATTAAAGTATGACGTTTTGTGACGAATCCGGCCATTTTTTTTACGTACAAAGTTTTTGCATAGCTTTTTTCTCGCGAAAATGCACAAATAAAACCCCGTTATAGGCGTAGTTTTAAAAATTAGAGACGCCATCTTTTGCGCATTTTTGTGAAACTTTTTCACCCCCTCCACTTTCCTAGGTACCTAACCAAGGTCGAAATATATAATGATGCAATATAGTACAAGCACATAAATTTTTAGGATTACAACGTACAAGTTACAGAATCATGTATCAATAACATGCACCACCGAGAATAATTTCAGAAGAAAAATGTTGGATTAGGTTATGTTAGTTTAGATAAGGTTTAGTGCGTTCAAAAAATAAGATAAAAATATTTATTTTAAAACATTTCTTCTGAATATAACTATTGTTTTCGAGAGTATTATTTGTAAATATATTTTGCGATTAGATGATAATTTCGATGAAAGTGTAGCTCTTTCTTCTTATTAATGTTATTCTTCACTTATTCAATTTTTTCGTTCACTGTTTTCAATTTTTTAAATAATATGTTTCAGTACATTTACAATTTTTGTTACAATACAAGTTATAAGCAAAAAAAGATTATTTCAGGTTAGGTTAGGTTATGTTGTGGATTTTGGGTTTTTCTTGAATATGTTCGCGAAGCGATGCGCGATTTCGAAAATATAAAAAGTTCCAGACGAGCCCAGCCCGTCCGCGTCTTTTCACGACAGACGCTGCGCGGCAAAGCCGCGCGGCGACTGTCGACACCCGTCACCCGCACAGCGGGCGTCTGCGACCGCAAAGCGGGAGCCGTCTGACTCACTCACCTTTGCGCGGCTTCCTCTTACATCCTTCGGTTTTTACAAGTTGAAGTTCTCTCTCTTCCCACTCGATCTTTCACAAGTCTGTCATTTATCATCCGATTTCATTTTGGAAAAATACCACAGATAGCTCTCTTCCTCTTCTATCGAATCTTATAGTACAATCTCCCGAATGCGCAGTCCGATTTTTGCGATCGGGGCGTTACCGGAAAGTGTTTGCCGTCAATCTTTTTCTTCGTTACTCAACCAACAGTGAGTCCGTCTTCTTCTTCTTCGTTACTTAATCGTCAGTGAATCTGCCGCCAGGCTAAATTGCACGCGTAGCCGTGCAACGGGCACCTACTATTACTTAATTTACTATGCCTTAAACATCTGTGAATCTTTGTGATTGGTTTATGCAATGTACACTGTGCTCTAACATTTTTATGATTAAAACTGCTAAGATTCCTTATATAAATTAAAAATTGAAATAAGAAATAGTGTTTAAAAAGATACGAGATTGTTTAGTAGATATTAATGTTTACTGTGCGTTTATGCTTCTGATTACACTACCAGTTCTGTAACGAGTAGCTTTAATTCCTGATATGAGTTACATATGAAATCCAACCTAACTATTTTTTATCTTGTATGTTTTAGAATATTTTTGAGTTTGTTCAATTTTTTTAAGAACACAGTGGATTTTTGTACCCAGGGGATCGTCATTAATCAAGATTCTATTATTGATGATATGAAACTATTTATAACAATGATAAAAATAAAAATGGAAATTGAAATAATTTTCAAGCATATTCTAAGGTGTATGTTAATAATTCAGATGAATCAGGGTGAAATCTCCTCCATTCTTGTCTATCCGTTACTTTTGTTTTCCAGTTTGGTATTTGTAATATGGATGTATCAGCTGATAGAGACCAGTGGAGAGTTTTAGGCGTTTTACAGGGTTGTCGTCGTTCATTCTGATTACGTGACCGGCCCATCTCAAGCGCCCCAACCTGATGGTCACATTGGGCTCTCCGTACATGTTATACAGCTCTCTGTATCGACGATGCCAACCACTTTGATCTCTCGGAGGACCGTAGTCTGTTCTGAGGATCCTTCTCTGAAATGCTGCAATGGATGAATGTCATATACACATAAAAAGGAATATTGCTTCATAAATAAAATATAAAACTTTGACACTGAAAAAAATGTTTTTCACAAAAACGGGCAGAAAATGATGGACATTTTCACATAAATTTACAAAAACTCCAATGGAAAGGAAAAATCAAAATATACTCTCTCCGCTGTGCGGAACTATACTGCTAAAGTCAAATGCAGTAATATAACTTTACCAGTGCGAAAATTGTTCGCTGGTGAAGACAGAATAATAAATGTGCATGACTAAAAATTAATTATTTTTTAATTTAAAATGATTAATTATTTTTCTCAATACTATGATACAGTAATTAAAACGCATGTTAATTGATAATATTTATCTCAGAGACTCATCTTAGGGACACATAAAGGTCAATATAGAGATGCGTTTAAAGCATGCTACGATTAATGAATAAAGGCAGCAAGTTTTTATACGCCGAGTGTAATAATGTAGCCAACCGACCTTTACCAACGAGATTCGAAGATTTTTGGAATGGAATCAAGGTTCCATCCACGAAAACACACTATTTAACTTTTCTATCATTTATTAACAAAAATTTGATAGACGTGGTTCTCAATCGTGGGTTATCGTGAACGTTATACTGTGGAAAGTGACCACTTAAGCCAGCCATATGATAGGCAGTAAGTACTACAAACACCCTAAGACTTCCATACCTATTTTCCTATATACATAGCTTCAGCTAAAACACAACTTATACGTTTTACTTTAGCGTTGTAATTTATTGAATAATTTTTACTCCCTTTCTTTTAACTCGTAGCGTCTGCTTGCTTGTCTGTGGAAAAAAACTTTGGATCGATTTTTAACCCTTTCCCCGTGATCCAATTGAGCTGAAACTTTGCAGACAGACTCGTGGCGATGATAAAAATGATCTAACAAATTTATGTTTGAAAAAATTCATAATTATAGTATAATTTTGGATTTTTAGAAAATTTTTATTACTCGCTTTCGTAGCGTCGCCCGGCCCAAGCCCAATGCGTTGAGGTTACGTTACATTAAGGTTAATGCAAAAGGTTAAGCGCCAAACCTGTTTCCACTAGTAAATGAGAAAGAGAGTGTAATAAAAACTTGGTTTTTATGGGTTAGTTTTCTTAAAAAAGTCTTGGAAACAATAAATTAATGTAAAACATAGAAATGACCTTGGCCGTATGACCAGATAAACTGCACTATTGAATTGTATGTTAATTAATACAATTCCACAATTTATCATAATATACAGGTGTCTTGTAGCTAGTAGCAAGATGAGAGTTTTCTTCAAGTGCAAAGAATATTTTCCATTCAATTTTAAATACAAATTTTCTTTACCCTTTTGGTGAAATGTCACCAATTACGGAGACAAACGACTACAAGTTTGCATTTTTTTTTCAATTTTTCTAGCTTATCTTTTGTAAAACTATCATGAAAGTAAAATATATATTAGGTCCTTACATATGAAATTGGCGTTTTGCCGTACTGGCAAATTTGATCTCAAATATCTTCTCTTTGGTTAAGAATTCCAAATCCAAATTTATACAGCTATTTACTCATGTATTTGTGTTTTGAAAATTATAATTCATTTGTTTTTTCCTCAATTGTTTTTTTCTTTGCGTCACTCAGTTTACAAAATGAAAAACTTGAAATATCGCGTTATTTACGAGTACGAGTTCCACCGTGGCACCAGTGCTGCAGAAACGGCTCGAAGGATTATTGATGTGTTTGGCGACGGTGCCGCAAAAGAAAACACAGTTCGTTTTTGGTTCCAACGTTTTCGTTCTGGAAATTTCGACCTGCAGAACAAGCCCCGTGGACGGCCGGAGACCAAAGTTGATAATGAAGAATTGAAGGCTATTGTGGAAGCGGATCCATCGCAAACCACATCCGAGTTAGCTGCAGGCTGCGATGTTAGTGATAAAACTGTTTTAATCCACTTGAAGCAAATTGGTAAGGTGAAAAAGCTTGAAAGGTGGGTACCTCACGAATTGAGTGAAGCAAATCAACAAACGCGCATTGACTGCTGCGTTGCATTACTCAACCGGCACAATAATGAAGGGATTTTAAATCTAATCACTTACCTGTGATGAAAAGTGGATCCTCTACGAAAATCGCAAGCGCTCATCGCAATGGCTGAACCCTGCCGAACCAGCCAAACCATGCCCCAAGCGAAAATTGACCCTAAAAAAGTTACTTGTGAGCGTTTGGTGGACTAGTGCTGGTGTCGTTCACTACAGCTTTCTTAAATCTGGCCAAACGATTACGGCAGATGTCTATTGTCAGTAACTGCAAACCATGATGGAAAGGCTAGCTGCTAAACAACCGAGGCTGGTTAATCAGCGCGATTAACCACTGCATAGACCACTGCTGCTTCATGATAACGCTAGACCACACACTGCACAACAGACGGCTACCAAATTAGAGGAGCTTCAATTGGAATGTCTAAGACATCCACCATACTCTCCGGACCTTGCCCCAACAGATTACCATTTTTTTCGAAATTTGGATAACTTCTTGCAAAGGAAAAAATTCAACTCCGATGGGGCAGTCCAAACCGCCTTCAAAGATTTTATTGATTCCCGTCCGAATGGTCTTTTTAGTAAAGGGATCGATGAACTACCTATGAGATGGCAAAAGTGCATAGATAGCAATGGTACATACTTTGATTAAATAAATATATTATAATAAAAAAAAATCGGCTTTATGTTCCTCCCATACTAAACGCCAATTTCATATGTAAGGACCTAATATAATATTAAAAATTCATTTGCTTTGATACAAGTCAAATAGAATGATTATAAATTGTCAGAAATTAGAAAAATATTTATTTTGCGAGGTTTGTATCATTTTATTTGACTTGTATTAAAGTGAATGAACTTTCGATGTTCCACATAAGTTATTGTGGTGATAGTTAAACGTTTTACAAAAGATAAGTCAGAAATTTGAAAAAGAAATGCATACTTTGATGGCGGCTATCTCCTTAATTGTCGACATTTCACCCAAAGTGTAAAGAATATTTTCTATTCAAAATTGAATGAAGAAGATTTTGGCCTCGAGCTAAGGCTGTGAAAACAGCACCGTAGCGTAGTCTTGTTAGCATTAGTGACGACAATGTCACATATAGAATTTTGCAATTTTTTGCTATTTATACCTCAATAATAATGAATAAAAACACGTATCTTAGCGTCATTTAGAACGCAGAATGAAATGGGTTAGATCATTCCTGCTCCTCCGTCCTTTTACTCCTATCTACCTTTTCCTTACCTAACAAAACCCTATCTCAGTACGGGTGCCGCCAAACGTCGTCAAGAGCGTTGTATACAGAACGAATACCTACGCTTCGTGAGTCGCTGACAAAAACTACGTCTATAGCCGTAGAAAAAAATTCCGCATAAAACTCTAAAACCAATAAAACAATCGCGAGTGTTCTCAATCTTAAGAAGGGATCACCTCGCCGCGAGTTTATATGGACGGATCTCTCCAGAAGAAGAAATCCAAACCGGCAAGGAAGGTACGAGCCAGCTTCCTTCCTGTGATTCATTTTGTGCAAATGGAACAAATGGAAAGATTAAATTATCCTTGTATCCAGAAAGGTTTTGAAGTGTGATGTCAAGCGTGATTGGGTTATTCGGAAAGACCAGATTCTCCCAGTTAACGTGCCCTACATCCATTCTAATGAACGCGTCAAAAATTATTCAGATTAATGTTGACGCCTCTAAAAATTTTGAATTGCAAGAACTTATCTGAGCGTTGACATAAATAAGCACGTTATTTGAAGAATTTAATGCAGTTGTTTGATGAATTTAAGCCCTGAGCTGTTATTGTATATATTAACAGAGATTACAGACGTCCATATAATAATTAAACCAGCTGAACTCGTAGAAACCTTCATATAAACCTTCAATTCAGATAACAAACTGAATTTTATTATCAGAATTGTAAAAAAGATACCTTGATATGACAGAATTAAAAACCAAGAGATTTATTTTTCTTATCTTACAAGTTCATTTTTATGTATTTAAATTACATTTAACAAAGTAATTTTATATCGGAAAGTAGGTATAGAAATCCTTGGGTGTTTACTCTTTGGGGCTCGAGTCTTTGTCTAAGTCTCGTAAGTCTTTGGGACTCACGGCCTGTCATTGACTAGCTTGAGTGATCATTTTACGCAATGTAAGATTCACGATTCTTGTTAATTATAATTCATATTATTCTATTGTAGAATGATCTGTTTTGAGACAGAGTTAACAAGTTTTCTTCTTCGAATTAAAGATGGTCAAACCATTATTATAATCGGTTATTTTCGGAAGTTATTTAGGATTTGTATCTGATTGTACCTATGATTGGTAATCAAGATATAACTAGCAGTTAAGCAATCGGCTATCGCCGAAGGGTGGCGGTCTAGGCCGCTACACGGCTATTGCTATTTGCTTGCTACTCGACAGTACGGTCGGCTATGGTGGCCATAAAAACACGGCATAATACCCCAGAAGACAGACCAGAATAAAAAAAAATCAGACACAAATCTGAAAAATCGGTTAGTCTGTCGCTGGTTAAAATACCATCACTACTCGGAATAGACATTGTACTCGTGACAATGGTGTCAAAAGTTTTTAATCAAGACATTCGTTTCCTTCCAACGTTTCTTTCTCCTACATGTAGTCTTCCCTTGCAAGTCTCAAGCCGGATGATTGCAGTCAAAATTTTGATTATCATTTTACTATTCACCCAACTTACTCTATACTTCCGGAATTTTTCGTTAAACCATTCAATTTACTCTATATTTTCAGACAATGTTTAAATAAAAGGTGAATTTTCATTTAAAAAAAGCAAATATTGGATAGTTTAACCGTTTTAGTGCTGAGCCAATTTCTATTGGTACAATAGGAAAAAATCATAGCTGCATACAAACTATGAATTTGATAAAATATAAACTTCGCGGACACTCGGCAAGTTTATATTTTTTACCTATCTAGCTCGCGCTCGAAGACACACTGATGTGAGCAGCGCCGTCACGCTTCACACAATTTTAGAGGATGCAGAAGCGCGATAGCGCTGCTTAGCACTTAAACGGTCAAGATAGTAAAACGAAAATAGATTTTTTGCTGATCTTTTTTGGTTCATGACACTGTTCTTGCATCCCCATTGTTTTTCTACGAATGTGTTTGAGTCCCATGTGCATGTGTGAACTCGTTGATATTATCTCTTTGGAAGTATTTTACAAACTAGATGATACGCTGTGAAAAGTAGCTGTGAATCTTCATGGTCCAACTAATGTGACGTGTTGAGTGAGAGGAATGTGGAGTATAAGGGACTTGACTTGATCTCATGTCCATCAGAGTACCGGCTCACTAGTGGACCCCTTGCTCTTTCATCCTGTTGTATTGTGAGGAAATTTCTTTAAGGGATTCATAAATATGTACTTGTCATTAAAAACTCAATACAGGAAGCAGAAATTATATCCGTCTACATAGACTACAGTGCAATAACAATTTTGAACCCCCAATAGTTGTAAAATATGGCATTAAATCACTTTTAATCAAAATATGTACATCAATATTTCGTTAGAAATACATGCAAAGGCAGCAATATCCAAAACATAAAAAAATGTTTTGAATGCAGTTACCGAGTTTAATTTAAAATGTACTGAATTTTATGTATCTATCCCTCCCAAAATTAAGTTTCCTATAAATTTGTAGGCTATGTTTCCTGTAAAATCTCGAATTCAGTACATTATAACTAATTAGTTATCCTCGATGAGTGCATAATTTATTTTTGGATATTGCTGCCTTTGCTTTTATACCTGACAATTGTGTTGGACCCCCTAATGTCTGGGTGTTCAAAAGAGACCTGTTTATTTGATGTCGAAGCGACTATATTTTCCATCATCACACAAACCAGTCATTTTGGAATATTACATAAAATAAGAATATAAAATAAGTATCTACTAATATTATTTGTAATGTTGGTAGAAATGAGTTTGTTTCACAGAATCCACCAATTTATTCAGTTCAAATATTGAATTAAAGCCAACATTTTTGTCATAACTGCAGATATACCATATATGTAATACTCCTATATCGCTAGCAGGATCTGGAAATAGGCGAAATCACTACAGTGCAGAAATATATGTTTGTCTCACCCATACCGGTGTCACTTCAAATCATATGCGCATGTCCGAGAATTAGCGCCAATTCATATTCAATCAGCGCCGCCACACGGGATAAATGAGAGTCACGACGCTTGCGCGCAACAGGTCAAGTGACGGCAATGAGATAAAAGTAGCATTTTCTGCCCCGCTTAGTCCGTGATGCCTCCACTTATGGGCATTAGCATTACAGGAGTATGACATATATGAGAAATACTGATATTTGACAGGTGTCTTGGAGTTTTTCTATTTTTGAGTGCTGGAGTAACAATCACCGAATCGGCAATAGTTTTTTTTCCAGAATAGTTTGGACTCTATTGAACATTTTGCATACAAATGAACCGAATATCCATGGCTTTCGATATATGTACTCTCATTCTTCTTGCCAATTATGGGCTTCACTTGAAAAGTATTTTGCGCTTGATTTATTACAAATTTTTTTCAATAATAAACAAACAATAGTGATTTCATTATATTAAGTTTTTATTAATATTGTGTGAAAGAAATTACAAAATATAACAAAAAAAAAACAATAAAATGCAATAGTGAAAATAAGTACTAACAATCTAAAAACAAATATTGCCAAAGTGAGTCAAACTATTGCGTGTTATGTTATCGACAATTGTTATGGCAAGACTAACATACTTGGAGGCTGTTACATAGGTAGAGTGGTACATTTTTATAACGGTCACGTCTGTCAATATTTTTCAACTCGTACGGTAAAATTTAATTTTTGAACTTTTAATATCAAACAATTTTATCAACCGATTTTGTAATACAATAGCGGACATTAAATTGGACTTAATGTGGCAAAGTAATATTTAAAACTAGATTTACAATACAATAATTAATACTTCTTTAAATTTACAAGAAAAACTTTAAAATATTTCAAAAAAACTCAACAACAGAAAAAAGTTTAATACAAAAAAAATAAAATATTTTTATTGAAATAATTATTAACTTAAATTCTAATTCTTGCTTATTTTGAAAAAATATTCTCGCCAACTCATTGTCGGGCCTCGTCCGTTCCTGTGGTCCCAGAAACCCTCTCAAAATAAAGATGGAATATTTTTACAATAATATATTACTGATTAACTAATTTGTAAAGAAATGCAAATGTCTTTTAAGTGTAATTTGACGGAATGATTTGAAAATATTCTATAATGTAATGTAATAAAGGCACGTATGTCATTTTTCTTAAATAAATTCAATTATTCGGTCCGGTTGCGGGCCACCGTGCGGTGGTGCAAGCGAAACGCGAAAAATATTTATAGAAAATAAAATTAAACAAAATGGAATCATTTTAAATAATCGGAATTTGGAATTATGCTCGATATTTAATAACATTAACTATCCACTCTCTACGTGTGTGAGTTTGGACGCTCTTTCTTTCTCCGGAATAGCCCGCCAAACACTCCCTTCTTGTCGCGCTTATCCTGGGTCCCTCCCATGGACAGCTCGGATTCTCCGGAGCTCTCTGCGGCAGCCCGCTCTCCAGAATTCTGCTGGTACGCTGTGGTAAAAATTGCAAATTAATGTTTAGAATCGGATAACATAGAAGCTTATATACAGGGTGTCTCGTAGCTAGTAGTAAGAACTGTGTCGGAGTCTTCTTCATTCGATTTTGGATAGAAAACATTCTTTACATCTTGGGTCAATAGTTAAGGAGATAAGCAACATCAAATTTTGTATTTCTGCCTTTTCTTCTGTGAAACGTTGGACTATAATGAAAGTAACTTAAATTAGAAAAAATTACCAAATACAGTAAAATCCTGTTAATTCGAACCCCGATAATTCGAAATTAGTCTCAAAATGTGAATTTCATAGTAAATTAGCCCCGATAATTGGAAAACCCCGGTAATTCGTAATTCTAAATATTTTTTAGCCCCTTGCACTATAAATCAATACATTTTAGTTCGTGTAATTCCATTTTTTTTTTTGAAATTTTACGAAAATGGAAAAAAATATGGTTTTTTAGACTCGTGTGAAGATTGAAGAAATAATGTTCCATAAATTCAAGTATAACTAAACATTTTCCAATATGGCCATCCATCCAGACATGACGGAAATGGAAAAAAACATTTTTTCGTAAGTGAGAACAGCAAATATGTCAAATTGTCGAGATATTTGCATTGACATGATAAATATTGCGTTTTCAAGGTGATTTCTTTAAATATAAGCATAAATTTAACAAAATTAATGTTTTTTTCTAGAGTTTTGTTTTTGGCGAATTTCACAATCGCACCGCGATTGTTTTTGTACCTAAAATTTGAAATTAACGGGCGCCCCTATAATTCGAAATTTATTTTTTGGGTCCCTCGAATTTCGAATTAACGAGGTTTTACTGTATTTAAAATTCATTCGGTTTGATACAAGTGAAATAAAATTATCAAATCCTTCTCTGATTCAAATCTCTAAACAGTTTTGATAATTTTATTTGACTTGTATTACAGAAGATGAATTTTTAACATTCAATATAAGTAACTCTCATGAGATAATATTTAAAAAAAAATTAAATCTTTGATATCACTATCTCTTTAACTGTTAACATATTCTTTATTTTTCACCCAAAGTGTAAAGAATATTTTCTATTCAAAATTGAACGCAGAAGAATTTTTTATTTACTGGCTATGCTACACCCTGTATACATAAAATGAAATGAACTATAATGGCTTTGCAAAAGAAACCTCACAAAATGATGATTGGCGATAAAAAAATAAAAATCAAGAAACCCATCCACCAATTTTAAAAATAATAAAATCATTTTTCAAAAACTACAGTGTATACGAAAATGTGTGTGCATTTCATACATTTTACACGGTACAGCGTGTACAAAAGGTGGCTGCTCCCGGCTACGTGTTAGCAAAAAAAAATACACAACCAAATATTAAAATATTAATAAAACATTTTATAAATCATGAAAACATCAAATGGTTTATTAACACCGCGCACAAATTTGTGAATTCAAATTACGCCATTTTTTAAATTATGGAAAAAATTTACGCGCAGAAGTTGACAAATCATTTGATTTAACAGTGAGATGGTATATATACTCTACAGAAAAAAGAAAACAGTTTTAATTAGTAACACCACTGAAAAAAAAGCCAAAATGGTGTTAAGAAATGAAAAATTGTAAGAATAGACCTGTAACCAAAGCAGGAAGATTACATCTTGTCACAATGTTTGTCCTGATGAAGAATTTGAATTTATGAGAAAGGCGAATTCACTTTCAGCTAATGAGTAATGATGATATGATACAAGTTGACGCTAGCCAAGAGAACATATAAAAAAGTTTTCACGGCCGTTCAGAATCTTCTGTGTGTAGTTTTCTGGGATATTCTGCCATGTATATGCCAGATTTCATTGCAGGGCTGATGTGTGTGTTGATGTTAAGATTAAACATTGGTTTTCAATACCCTACCAAACTCAGAAGGTGTCCTAGTATGCGTTAGGTTAGTACTGTCTTGCACTTACTTAACCGTTCGTATGCCGGAGCGTAGATCTCCGCGACTATTTTTGTACCCTCTGTGTGCCGGAGCTGAGATATGCGCTTCCTAGACGTGTATGCGAATTTGACCCATTTTACCTCGGTTTATGGGTTTTTAAAGCTTATTATTGGTTGTATCTCAAGTTTTTGAATGAATGAACGAGTTCTATTTGTCAAGTAACCTCATTTGCCGCGCAAACCGGACAAAAAATCATTCCAAATGTCGTCTTCGAACCGCGCAGTAATTGTGTTATTTATCTATTAAAAAAGTTTTTTTCTTTTAAATAAAAAAGTGTTAAAATTAAGTATTTTTATATTCTTTGATATATTTAGAATGAAAATATTGAAATACAATATCTTTAGTGTTATTGTTTCCATGGTTTTATTATTATTAATTAATGCATAAGTAATTATTATACAAGTAATTATTGAAGTCTGTATATTGAGAAACCAGAAACTGCAAATTGTCTAAAAACAGCAATCGTGTGCGAAATTTCGCAGCAGACAGGCGTACATACTGCGTTACGTACGGGCAGCATACGACCGATTAACCTAACGCAAACTAGAACACTTTCTGACTTCGGTACGGTATTGCAAGCCAATACCTAACCTTAACATCAACACACACTCATCACATCAGTCCCGATGATGGAGCTTGCAATGGGATCAGAAACGCCAGAGAGGTCACATATACACGGCAAAATATACTAGAAAACTGCACGTAAAAGAAAAACATGTAATAATACTGGACTTATGTAAGTCAGAAAAGATAATGTAATTTTTTTGTGACACTTCGATACACATAGTTCCGATACTATTATTGCAAATCGTATTCAACTTAAGCCATTTTAGCTACTAAAGGTTCGCCATCAGTGCTTTACTACTTTATTACAGTTGTAAATTTTTACAACTGTAATAAAATGATGGAAATGAAAGTATTTTTGGATCGAATCTAAATAAATCATAATGAAAAATATGCGCACCTAACTGTGCAAGAGAATACCACTACGAAGCTAAAATTGTATTTACTCTACTATACAGCATTTAAGAGATAGGAAACCACCAAAGACCACTCCGGAAGAAAATATAGACCGACAGTTTTAAACTCGTCCTCGTTGCATTCTAATCTTACTACAGTCAAGTCACATTCACGAAATAACAAGCAGCTTTGAGGGAAGGGAAAACTTCTCATTCTGAGATGTTACAACTGTATAAAACTTTTAATATTAAATGAACTACAAATTAATGAGAAGTTGTAAAAGGGTCACACCATCCCGAGGCAACAAATAATACATTCAAATTAAAAAATATTTTTTGAAGTAACTATTGCGCATATAAAATTTGTTTTATTGTCACGGCATAATTTGGTGAATATTATTAATTAATGAATCAATTATTATCAAAATGGCGGAGTTATGTGCTGTCCCGCAACCCGTGCAGCTAGTGGAGATAATGATGTCGCCAGGGTAGGAGTGAAATGAAGAAGTTAACTATGTATTTTCTTATTAAATGATGTAATGTCTACGATAGCATATTGAATTTTTTTTTGTGTAAATGAGATCAGTTTGAAAATAATTTACATTTTCAAAATTCATAAACATCAAACGGTGCAGTTTACTGGGAAAAAAAATCAAGTGTGTAGATGACGTTGTTAGTAAGATGTGTGAAAAATTTTAACAAAATCGGCCGATATTTTTTGAGATATTTTCTCTGCTGTAATGAAATTCATTTAAAAATTCACCTTTGTACCTACCCAACTCCGCCAGTTTTAGGAATTTTTGAATGTGTGATAACTCAAATTATTTTTAGAAAAAAAAAGATTTTTTAAAATATCAAGGTGGTGTAACCCCTTAAAAGAAAATTGGCGTAGTAGCTAAAGGCGGTGAAAGGCCTTCTCACCGAGGCGAATTGACTGTTTATTATACATTATAACCGACGTACCGATCCAGACATAAACCAAACAATCGTGCACACGTCATTGGATTAGCTTAAAGACTACACAACTCCATTAATCTACTGGAAGTGTTGAAGCGGTATTTATATACAAACTGCAAAACCAATCCAAAAAACTGCGGGTCGTGCAATTGCGTACTTGTGTTTTGGATGGACTGACCGTAATCGCTAGCCGTGTAGAATTGGGCGGTAGACCCTTCTTGCCAGGTATTGTTGTTTGCAGCCGCATTGTTGTTGTTCGGTCCGCCGCGCTCCACCGAGTGCCTCTCTTGATGGTGGTAATGGAACTGTTGACCACTGGCCCGTCTCGGCCACTCAGCGCTGTCTTGGCTCAACCCGTGGAGGCCAGTCTGGCCGGTCCCGTGGGTCGCCGTGTGGTGAGCGCTTTGGCTCGTCGAATGGTGAATATTTTGGTTGGGGCCATGGAGGACACTCTGGCTCGGAGCGTGGTGAGAGCTCTGGACGGCCCCGTGGTGGACGGATTGGCTCGCTACGTGATGCGCGACCTGACTCGGCCCGTGGTGGTGATGGTGGTCGGGCGGCCGTCGCGGCGGCAGCGACGATGGAAGGGGAGGTGGGCGACCCTCTAAAACTGGTCACATGCGAAAATATGGTCGCTCTCGTTGAGTTATTGTGTATTGTTAAAAGATTATGACAAAAATGAATGCATTTGTGCAAATGAATAGTTACTGAAATATGAGGTTACATGTATTGTTGGAAAGACTTTGAAATGTTATAAAAAAAAAGTAAAACATTGCTCTAGGATTTAGAAAAATATTTGGTTTGCAATCAATATTGCATCGAGTGACCAGAAAGTGCGGAGCACTAATCCTTTCAAAAATGAACCAAATAATCAACAATGAGCTACCTTCCAACCAACCAATGAAAATTTAACTAAACCCCAATCTATTATTTACTGTTGCCATTTACTAAAAACATTTCTCATTCCCCGTTATCAAATACCGGTAACAAATTAGTCAATTGATTAATTTAACCTGGAAATAATTAGTAATCTTATCACCAGCTGAACAGTATCCCGGGCCAATCTAACACGAGCCACCCAGCCACTTGTCACAAGTGGTGGAAACATTGAACCAATGAGCTGTGGACCATCACAAATGCATCAAACAAAAAATTAGTGAAACCCGTTGCAAACCATCCAAAATGAACCAATCAAATGGTGTACTTTCTTAATATTAACCAATCAGACACTCGTTCTCCTGATTTATTGGTCGCTATTGAGTTCCGACTTACTCTGTTGCTGCTGCGAACCGATGAAGTCCACGTTGATGTCCCGATTGCTCCCGTACCGGTTTCGGCCCCACGAGCTCGTCGAGACGGGGGCGGCCATCAAGGTCGGGTCCGAGGGCGGCCGGCTTCCATTTCCGATCGTAGGCTCAGTTTGACGTCTGGAAATAGTTTTAAAAAGTTGGGTCACTGTTCCATCTATAACGATTTATGTCCATTCTGCACGAGGGACACTACCACAACCATAACTATCGTGGAACGTCACATGTCATGGCACACTTAGATAGAATCACTTAAGACCGGTTGCATCATCTTGGTTTATAGTAATAGTTCGTGTATGCAAGATTTATATGAAAAAGGGTTTTTTAATTAGTGGAAAACGCAAAAATCTATGCTTTCAACTAATGACTACTATAAACCAAGTTGATACAACTGACCCTTAGAAAGATATACAGAAAAAATCTGTCTAATGAAAATATACAGGTGCCTAATAGCTAGTAACAATAAAAAAAAATATTTTAAATTTTTGCAAGGTTTTTATCATTTTATTCAACTTGTATTAAAGCGAATGAAATTCTCATAATCGACATAAGTTACTGTAACTTTTTGCAAAAAATAAGTCAGAAATATTGAAAAAATACGCAAACTTTGATATTCTCCATAATTATTGATATTAGGTCATGGTTGCTTGAACATTTTAGACTCGTAACATAGGCAGCAATCTACCGGCCAAGTTGCTGCTGCTAGCTCTAGTGCACCCTGTATTTAAAACTCTGTCTCTCTCGGAGTGAACCAAGTCTATCCAAATGTAAATGAAAATCTGAATGTGTGTATATTTATTTACTTTTTGTATATGTTACAGTGAATCTGTTTTTCTAGTGAGTCCATCATTCACTGGCATTTTAGAGAAATTATATTCAAGGTCATTCTTATCATATTCAAAGAGTTTTTCACCAATAGAAATGAATACAATATTTTAACTTCTACTTACTAGTGAATTTATTGGTTTCCGAACTGTCAAAAATTAAATTTGACAAGTCTGAAATCCGTTTTCGTAAAAATCTATGCTTTTAAACGAACTTTTATTTATCCAAATTGAAACAACCGGGCCTTGAATAACAATTTAATAAGTTATTGCGTGAACAAGGTTCTTACTGCATTATTAATTTCTTCTGTGCATATCAACATTATGTAGGTAACGGATATTATTAAAATAGTCATTTTGAAGTGTTGAAAGTTGAAAGTTTCGGCTGCACCAATTCTTCATTATATGATTTTATAACAAGATTCTAATGGCACATGGACCTTGTTTTTCAAAATTTATTTTGCGTTTTGTGTCTCATTCTACACTAGTCTAGTCCAAAGTCACCACAAAGCGACAGTATTTCTAATTTTTATCCTTTGAGCGATAGCATATTCTCTATTCTGTGGCGATAGTTCTGTTTCTCGAACTGTCACACTTCTGGACTGGATTAGTTTAGGTAGGTAACTAAAACGTAATATATTTTTAAAATTTTAATCGCGAACACTTACGAAATTCTGATCATCTTATAATTCAAAAGACAGTCGATTAAACTCATAAAAATGATACGGTGTGAGCAAGCTTCACGTCTGTCACCGACGTCGAGCCGAGTAAGTTTGCGAACTTAAAAACCGCGCACTTCATGTTGTACGTCTACCACCCACTTTACATGTGCTTTACACAGCGCAAACAAGAAACGCAAATGACATTACACATTTTTGATAAAAAGATAGGAAATTGGAAATGCGGAAGAATCTAAATGAATTCAAACGTAAATGATGACTTAGAATCTCTTTGATTTTTGTATTTTTCGCATCGAGTGTTTGTTACTTGACGCACTTTTAAAGGTTCGTTTAAAATTAATGATACCAGGTGTATGTTTATTTATGTTTCTATATTTGTAAGAAATAAACTTTTGTTGTATTGTTATAAAAAAAACATATTTAATAAACTTAATTGACAAAATACATATTCATTAATAAAAATTTTCCCTTAACCCCCCAATATTTACATGGTGACATAACCTCGTTTTGTTCCGGCAGTTGTCAGATATCATAAAAAACCCGAGTGCGCGATCTTTCAGCCGACACCTTACTTCGCGATTCGTATTCCTTTTGCGGTGCCGCTGTCCTATTTTAATTTAGGAGTTAAAATAGGACCGCAAAATGAATAAAAATCACCTAGTGAAGTGTCGCCTTTATACTTTCTACGCTTTAAGAATTACATGTACAAATTGATAGTTTCACCGATATATTGTCTATGCTTTGAGTAATGCGCGCATTCGTAAACAAAATATATTTTCACGGATAATGTGTAGTGAATCTGAGAATTTGTTGATTTAGATGTTTTCGCTGCCCAGACTCTGCCTGACCGGGAAAAGTACATTTCTACTAGTGAAAGTGTAGTCTCACTAAAAATGCAAATTCGCTGTAACATATACTCATTATTACTATGGCCAGTTTATTTCCAATCAGCAATTTTTTATAACCAAATTAGTGGAATAATTGAAATAGATTTCCGGTATGCAATGTTACAGTGACAAAACTAGCTTCTTGATGACGAGACGAGTAAGAAATGGGTGCGGACAAGGAAGGGTTAAATTAGGTTTTGAGAAAGATGAAACTGCTTTAGTCTTTTTGCTTTTGAAGACAATTGTGGTCCGCGATGATGTGACGTCGGAGCACAGTTGATTCCACGGCCTAGCCGACTGCGCTTTGAATGAGCTGAAGACTTCAATATTATGAACGACGATGAACAGTGAAGAGCTGTTGGCTGAACGGATTGGAAGGCCATGATTAGATAGAAAGTTGAATTTAGATTTCAGGTGCTGAAGTGAGTGACGATTAAAAAAGACACTATAAAGTAGTAGTTTATGCATTTCTCAAATAGGAATTTATTAGTGGCGTGCAGTGGGTATAAACTTAGGTTATGTTGTGACCGACTATATACCTATATTAAAAATATATATATACGCATATACCTACAAGGGTATATACATTTAAAAAAAAATTTTAACTATATATAATGAACTATTTTGAGTAGCTTCAATCCACAAAAATAACTGCACTATAAAAGAAGTATTGTAAACAATATTTCCTAAATAAATAAATATTTTATATAGGTATAGCTAATACGGCGAAAAATTTCAATATATTTCGAAGACGATTTATATATAATTAAATTGGGAACAATACTAATTTCAGATATACGTTTCTTTTCACAAAAATAAATCAAACATTTTACGATATCCTTATGATATGACAGATAACACATGGTATTTGTCGTATTCGTATTTACATTTACCATAGAAAAGACATAAAATTTACACCGAAAGTTTTGGGTAGAATTTGTAAAAAATAACATTTCTGCATGCGCCTGGCATAGGACCTTTCGAAGAAGGACGCTATTGCACAAAACTCGCAGCATTAAAAATACACGGTTTTTTCCTCGACTTGACTATATCTGTGGAACAAATTCGTTGGCGAAATAAATGAAGAATTGACATGAAGTTAAGCACAGAAAAGTCGGAAATAAAACATCTAGCCGTAGGCTTACGGCTATAATTTTGAATTGAAAAAAAACAGATACGTCACGTTAAATGGAAACGTCAGAAATAAAACTTTTAGCCGTAGGACAAATTACGGCTAGAATTTTAAATCAACTTTTTCTTAAGATAAGGATTATTTAATTAATATTTGTTTCTCAGAATCTTTACTAATGCACAGCTTTTTTGCTTGTATGCGCCGCACGCCACTGGAATTTATAGGTAAGTAGCTACTGACCTTATTAACATATCGGCATTGTCAACAGGCGAGGCCGGCGGCAACCTTGGGGGGATGGCGGGACCTTGGGTTTCTAAAACAACAGTTTTTGAATTTATTTAATTTTTGATCGCAACAAAATGGCATAGATTTAAATTAAATTTATTGCCTGTGAGAAACATCCAATCAATCAATTACTACGCATCCACAATAGTTTCTCTGTGAATTCAAGTAAAATCAAAGAATTACCAGATTTGGGCGGTGTGTCAGGAATGGTGGAAGACCTCGGCGGCGCCGGAGGAGTTCCGGGAGGATCCGAAGATGCATTGGACTAAAAATACAACAAAATTATGATGATATTCACAATATGCATATGCTGCTGACTTCATGCAGTGAAAGTAATGTGTTTTTATTAAGAAATGTAATTTTTATTATTATCAGAAATGGTTTCTGAGAATTTCCATTTCTCATAATAATAAAAAAACCATTTCTAATAATAATAAAAAACGTATGCGAATGACAGCAATAAAGTAGAATTATCAGAGTGATGTTAGCAGGAAGTGTTTCTTCAAAATTTGTAGAATCAGAGCGAATCAACATTTTGTTGTATAATTGAGTAGTAGCTTGTTGTATAATTGTATAACAGAGTAGCTTGTTGGTCTTGTGATTAGGACTCTCGCCTCGTGATCCAAAGGTCGCAGGTTCGAACCTCGCTCCAGACCAGCAAGTTAGTCCTATTTTCAGCTTAGTTTGAAAATAGTAAGAATGTGATGTGACACATATTCCATGTTCGCATCTCAAAAAAAAATTTTAATTATTTAGAAAGAATCACTTATTACACATATCATAATTTACATATTCCTGGTCTGGAAGAAGTTCATGAACATGTTTACAGTTGCGTGTATTCTTATATTATAGATATTACTATTCCCACCTGTCTGGACGCCCTGTGCTGCTGCAGGATCTCCGCCTGGGTTCTCTGACGAGGGCGGGGCTCGGGCGACGACGCGGCTGATGAACTTGATGAGCCGTTACTAGAAACATCATCAGAACATCAGCAATGAACAAACAGGAAAAATTATTCTAATTTCCATTACTTTTTTAAATTTCTAGAGGTAAGATCAGAATGCGACAGGGACTTACTGATGGTGCAGCTTTTGGCGCAAAGCCTCGGCCTCTCCGTAACTCAGCAGCTGTAATGACGGCGGGAGCTTGGCATGGAAGTCCAGCTTGGCCACCCAGTCTTGCAGCGCAGCGCCCGACTGGCACGCGAACAAAAACTCGGCCCCGTCCGCGCAGCGAAGGCGGAACACATGCTTACGCTTGGTGTAGTCTGCTGCCTTCTCACACTCAGCCTAAAGAAGATAAAAAAATTAATTGAAACATTTAAAAGTTTTTTAAACCTTGGAATAACCCAATCACTCAAAGGTAGTACAATGGTTAACAAATTAAATTAGAATTCCAACCTCGAAATATAGTTCCTTCCTTTGAACATACATAAAATAGCAATGTGACTGAGCCTACCTTGAGGATGGAGACGGGAGGAGCGGCTGCTTTGGCTTGCGCAAAGTCCACCTCGTCCCTGAAGAAGCACAGCAGCTGGCCGCACAGCACTGTGTGATAGCCGCGCCAAGAGCGGACCGTAGCCCGCTGGCCGCCGCAACCGGCTTCATGCTTCCTCTCCAGATAACCTTGAATAACACAAATCAATTTAAAATCATAAAATGTCGGCTTTTCCAATACTAATACTTATTAATTGTGAAAACTTTTAATATATTCTTGATTTCTTTTGATCATTGCCAAAACAAAATTTTCTGACAACCCAATGAGTTGTTTTTTGTTTTTTTTATTTACATAAAATAGTAAAAAGTGTGAAATTAAAAAAAAACTCATTGAATGTAAGCGACCTACAAACACACATAATTAGAGGATTATACATATTACACACATTACTTTTTATCAATTCAATTTCAACTGATATTGCTATCAACTAATTCAATAAATCTTAGGGGACGTGGGATCGTACATGCTCTGGTTAGGTCAATCAATCATCACCGGTAGTTTTGTCATCTTTTTAGACAGCCTTTGTCTTAGGCAGAGTGAGGATCTATATGCAATTAAAAGAAATGAAGAATATTCTTCCTAGCGGATTTTCATTCATTTGCCATGAATTGAACAATGACCAATTCTGATGAATATGAAATGTTGCGATACTGATAGTGAACGAAGAACATGTGAAGGAAGGGAATCATTGACGCCTTCACCACAACGACAAACTGTACAACGTACAGGCACCTAGCTCCATCTATCGGGCATCCCTAAAAGATGAATGACCGGACACCCAGTGGAAAGGCCTAGACCGAGATGGGAGGATGAAGTGAGAAAGGATGCAGTACAACTGCTCCAGGTGGAATTGGAGAACAGCGGCTGAGGACTGAGACGCGTCCGCAAAACTAATTTCGGTGATAGTGCTTTCGCGGTGGCTGGACCAAAGTTACGGAACAAATTACCTAATAAACTGAAGCAAACAGACGGCTTACCACATTTCAAAAAACAACTTAAGACGCATTCATTTAGACAATCACATAAAAACCTACAGAAACTGACCACAACAACACTAGCTAATTTTTTCCACTCCTAGTGTGCACTCTGCGAAAACACCTAATTCTCCAGGCACTCCCAACTATTATAGTATTAAACTTTAATTCCATTTATTGCATACCACCTGGTGAATAAGTAATAGTAAATAAGTATTTTTTAGCAGTAAGTTGTTTTATAAGATAATTTTCTGTGTAAAGCGCCCTTGAGGTGAGTATTGGCGAAAACGGCGCTGTATATATTATCCAAATATTATGATTATCACAACAATGAGTGCAATGGGGGCCAGTGATAACAAAATTGATTCAAAAGATTCACTTACAAAAATACTCAGTAATCGATGATCTTACTGATGACTTGTCAGATATTATTGAAAATTTAGATTAGAAAATAGATTTGGA
>JADDOH010024344.1:0-32389 GCA_016648135.1 Agrypnia vestita | reverse complement strand
CCGCGTCACTATGAGATGCGCGTGATCCTGCCCAATCAATAATTTGGGCCTCACTTCGCTGGCCGAGACGTGGCCAAAGCGTGAAAGTTCTCGCGGGTCACTCACGACGTACTGCGGCGGTAGAGCGAGCGCTCGCACGGTGCGCGCTCTCACGGGGTACTCGGCACTGTCCTTGCCTCGCACTGTTACATTCACGGCTCGCGACCGATTGTCCGAATAACACATGCCACCCGCGCCGTGTATGCGCAACGCGCGCACAGGTCCTTTGGCACCGACGGCAATAGCCACATCTTCCTCGAGGAGGGTGACCGTCGATCCCTCGTCGAGAAGCGCGTGCACTTCGGCCTGCCCACGGGGGCCGACGACCGTCACAGGCAGCACTTTCAGGTACACGGTGCGCCCGTGTTCTTGGCCCCCGGCGTGGCCCACTGTCTCGTTCGCAGGCGCCGACACAGAGGTTGATGCTGCGGCGGGTGCCGCGCCAGTGGTGGAGGTCCTCGGGGCGCGTCGTGCTGCATCCTTGGAGCGGACCGCGCCTCCCTTGTTGCGCGGCCCGCGGCTCTCATTGTAGTTGGCCGCAATGTGCAGCGTCTGGTGGTGGGGCTGGTGACACCCCGCCTCGCCGCACCGTCGGCTCCTGCACCGGCCGACCAGGTGGCCGCGCTGCAGGCAAATGTAGCACACCCTCAGGTCCTTCACAGCCTTCCATCGGCGCGGTACCGACTTCCCCAGGTATGCTTTGCAGCTCGGCATCTCGTGTGTGGACGTCCTGCACAGGGCGCAGTAGACCTCGCTGCGCGCCGGCGGGTCCGCTCCCTGCCGACTGGTTGATGGTCGGCTCTCCTCCTGTCGCTCGGTCGTGTGGTGCACCTGTCCGCTGCGGGGTGTGACCGGCTTCTTTATGTGTAGGCCGGCGGTGGGGGCCGCTGAAAGCGACCGAGCGAGCCATTCTCCGAAGTCCCGGACGGTTGATGTGGGGCACCCGTGCCGGGCCTGCACCCAAACAAAGCGCAGCGGCATCGGCATCTTCTCGACCATCTCGGCGAGGAGCTTCGGGGAAGTCAGGTACTTGTCATCAAATCCCTTGATGGTCGCCACCACGTTGCGCACTTGAGAGGCGAACCTGGTCATTGCATTCAGTGGCGCGTCGCTCGAGATGGCTGGAATGCGGCGAACCTTCTCCAGCATGGCGTCGACGATCACGGTTGCATTCCCAAACTCGTCGCGAAGAGCCTGCATAATCTCTTCAATATTGTCCGCATCCAGCAGTAGCGGCGCGACCTCCTCGCGCGCCCTCCCTTTCAGCGCCCGCTGCAGGCGGATCAGGTTCTCCGCCGATGATAATCCACAGAGCGCTGTGGACTGCTCGAACTGGGCGGAGAACGTCGGCCAGTCAAAAGGATCGCCGCTGAAGATCGGTAGGTCCTGTGCTCCCGACTGCCGCGCCATGATCGCCACTGTTTGAGGAGTGGGCTCGCCTGTCGTCTCGCTCTGTCGGCTGCGGCGGACGACCTCTTCGATGAGTGAAGTCATCGACTCCGGTGTGACAGTCGGTTGGTTGGTGACCCACTCCCTGGTGAAGGCGCTCGGCTCCGGGCAGTGTTCACGCCGCGCAGCACCGCTGGAAGAAGCGCGCCTGCTGCGCTCCTCGCTGCCTGTCCTCGCAGCAATGGTGACAGGCCCCACTGCTGTGCTCCTGTTCCTCCCTACAGGCGGTCCCAATCGGCTGGCGATGCTACCACCCACTGGGCGGGGTGGCTCACTGGTCCAGGCATCGGGTTGTTGATGCCTCTCAGGAACTGGCCCCTTTTCAGGGCTACCGACTCCATGGGTTGAGGCGGCAGCAGTAGGTATCGGACCCTTTTCAGGGCCAACAGCTGCCGAGGTGGAGGCAACAGGTACCGGACCTTTATCAGGGCTACCGGCTCCATCGGTAGTGGCGGCGGGTACAGGGCCCTTTTCAGGGCCACCAACTGCAGCTGTAGAAGTGGCGGCAGGAGCCGACGCCGCTCCAGCGGCGTCCGCTTGCCGCGAGTGCACCATCATGCGGCCCACCACACGGTCGGTGTGCTCCAGGATTGCCTCCCGCTCCACTCGCAGGTCCCGCACAAGTCGGCGCTCCCGTCGTAGGTCCGACATCAGCCGCCTGATGGTGTCCTCCGTCCGTGAAGAATGATAGGAGCCGCGGTCCGAGCCGCGGGTCGATCTAGAGCGCGACCGCTCCGAAGTAGATGATCGGCCGCGCTGTGTCCGCCGGTCCTCCATGCGCTCCTGGTGGCTCCCAGATCGCGACATCCTCCTGGCTCCGCTGTGGTGAAGCGAAACTCAGCAATCCGGCTCGAAGGACCAATTGTTCCGCACGGAAACAATTAAATAACAGGTGCGGTCCGCTGAGTTCGCTTCCGAAGCCCCGATGTACTAGCAGGCCGGGAGTGTAGAGCGCAGAAAATTTTCTAAGTCCAGAATCCAAGCCAAGTCGTCGCCTCAGGTGGTAAAAACAAGTCCAATAAATCCAAAATCGTAGCCAAGTCCAAATGCAGAAGTCAGTAGAAAATCCAGAGTCCAAATCCAAAGAAGAAAAGCAGGGGTCAAGCAGGGTGTGAAGTAAAACGCAGAATAAATGTTCCAGTAGGCGTACTCGGCAGAGGCTCGCAGCAGAATGAACGACTCGCCCGCCCGGCGCAGTATTTATACAGTTCGGAAAGCTTCCCCCTGTCTCGCGACGCCGACCAATCAGCGCGCTCGATTCACCGGGCGCTCGGAGCGCAAAACGTCGGCCTCCCGTGCCGATTCGCGGATTAAAATTAAATATTTTAATCGATAGCAAATTAAACGCCACCCCCCCGGGGATTTTAACACATCATCTATACCAATCTATGTCTTGCCCATAGGATGATGTCGTTTACTGGAACCGCAAGAGTGAATTTACCTAGTTATTCAACAAAATATGCCGATTTACCGCGGCATTTTCAAGAATTAATTTACATTTAATTCGGTTAAAAATAGTAAACATGATTTTACGAGATTCTAAGTTATACCATTCGATAGATCTCAACCAAGCGCATCCTTTGGTGATATTTTCAAGTATGTCGGATAGATATTAATTGCGTAATAGGCAGACAAAGTGTGTCACCTCAAACAAAGCGCAGTAGCCAACTTTCAGATAAGCAAAAACATATCATTCCCATAGATGTTCACACGAGGAACACAATAAAAAATGTTTCAGCTCGCTAGGATGTCTGTGACGTCCGTAATCAGAGTTCAAAAATATTCGCTTTGGCCCTCAATTCCAGACGCGCGGCGCTACTATGGCGCCGGGTTTTTTCCACTCCCCGCGCCTACAGGTGGCGCGGTCCAGGGCCCACGCGAGATATTTTACTCTCAATTTAAACATTTTTTATTTTAATTTCTACTTTACAACACCACACAAAGGACTCATTTGGCACATTTAAATACTTATGTATTTTTACTTCCTCGCCTCTTCGAGGCAGGACATTTACATAAATTCCATCAAAATAGCGGCCATTCTATGATAGTCCGCAGCGCTCCGCGCGATTTAAAAATGATTTTATTCCCATCGCGCGAGCTTTCCCTGTATATCAAGACCACGAAACATCAATTTTATTCAGTATTACATTTACAAATGTCTTATCTAATTCTTAAATATTTCATTCTTAAATATTTCATTAAATATTTCATCAAACTTAAATATTTCATTTTCTTAAGTATTTCAAATATTTCAACACTTTACAAGATAAGACCAAAAATGTAATTTCTTCGTGGAATTTTTCCAACGCCCTCCGTCGGAGATGTCACATATCGCCGGCTCAGTGCCCGCGCCGACTATCCGCTTGGAGGCGAGGTGGGCCCATACAACGGACCTGAGCCCTCCGTAAGGGCCAAAATTCTTGACTTCAGACGGGTCATCATCATCATCACATCGTCATATCAGACGGGTCATCATCATCATCATCATCCCGTCGTCATAAGTCTACCTGTCCGATACATTTTATTGTGACAAAAAATCGTGACATGCTTCCGTCCGTACAGTTGTATGAAGCCTACAAATTGGAAAAGATTTTTTCAGTTTGGTAATTCATTACTTGATTAAATAATTTAGATTAAATTATTTAATTTACATTAAATTTAGATTATAATTAATAACTAACTGTTTGTACCCGGCGTTGCACGGGTTAAGTATTAAGTTGAAAATTAATTTTATGGGGGAAAACAAAGCCTCTAATTAAAATTGGGATAGAGATAGGATAGATAGATCGGTCAAATTGTGTAGGTTTGGAAAATTTATCGAGGGAGGGGTAGAGAGGAGGGGAAAATATTGCCTATTTTATCCGCCTCGCATTGAATTGCACTGAAAATATATCAGGGGGATATAATATATCAGAAAATATATATAAAATATATCAAATAATACAAGAATATGATACAATGCAAGAGAAGTTACGAGAAAAACTGCTCGGCGGCATTGAGTTTTGTGCGCATTGCTAGGCGACGGCCTTAAATAAAAAACAGTACACTTTCAAATAAAAAAATTATAAATGAAAAGATATAATGAAAATAAATTGGTGAATAAAGAGAGGGGATTGACCCAATCTGCTTTTTAAATTAACTCTTTTTCAAATCTCCATAAAATATTACATTTTTTTCATTTATGATTTTTATTTCTTTTTCTTTTTATTTCAGATGGAGAAAACACTCAGTATTGTCTCTCGTGCATTAAATCTCTCTGAAGATCCTAATATTCCAATGAGACAACCCTTAAGTGATGCAGAATTTAGATCTTTCTTGGATCCTGTAGGGCAAGTTATTCAAGGATCAAAATTACGTGATGTCATATATTGTGGCGGAATCGATCCAAGCTTGAGGTACGCATCTAATCTCATCCTCTCTGTTTGTGAATACTTTTAACAAGTAAAAAGCTCGTTAATTCCAAATTCATTGGGGCCAAAAATTCTAATTATGTACACAAAACCTTAGCTTGAAATTCAAGGGACTAAAAAAAATTATACTGCACATAACTAACTGAGTCAATTGTACTGTAACTGGTAATATCAAATTTTACAAAATAGCAACAATCTATTAGCAGCGGTAGAAATTGAGACATAAATGAGATTCTTACACTTGGTCTGAGAAATGGGTACTGGGCTTAGGTGCATGGTGTGTTGGCAGCTAATGCAACACACATTGTATTATTTATTGATTTGGCATTAACTTTGTGGAATGACCTGATTGATTTATATATAAATAAAACACTTGAATAAGACCACTTTTGAGTTTAAGTTATACAGGACTAATTTCGAGAACTACAGATGTTCTCATCTACAGGTGAGAATATAAATAATTGTTTTATATAACTTAAACTCAAAAGTGGTCCTATACAAGTGTTTTATTTATATATAAATCAGCACACATCGCGTGGGAAAAAAGCATTATTTTATTTAGCCACCCGCATTGTCGATTTTGTATAGCAGTGTAAAATGTATGACACGATGTTTTAATAATTATCTCAAACATTAAAACTAACAGGGTTACCCAAATGTGAATTATCATTTTGGGTAGTGTGCTTTAAAAAATTAAAATTATCGAGGTATTACTGTATTGTTATTCTAATATATTTGATTTTTTTTTAAGGAGAGTTGTTTGGAAACATATTCTTAATGTTTATCCCGATGGCATGTCAGGAAAGCAAAGAATGGATTACATGAAGAAAAAATCTTCCGAATACTTTATGCTAAGAGATGTTTGGAGAGATTGTATACAACGAGGGCAGGTAAATCTGATTATGTTTGGTATTCAAACTTTTATTAAAAAATTGTATTTTTCCGATGCACCATTTTTATGTGTGGATGTTTTTACTGTGAAATTGGAGAATGTTGCCTTGCGTAAAGCCAGCTCGTAAGCCCTGGGCCACCATATAAAGACTTCCATACAGTTTTCCACATAAATAGCTTCGTCTCTGTGAGACTTCTATAATTTATTTTAAACGTAAAATTATATATCATATTATATATTATTATTAGAATTATATATTCTCTGGGCCTCACCGAGCTCACAAGAATTTGTCACCTGTGAAATCCAATGATTATTTATAAATCACTGAAATAAACTAAATATAGTTTTCCAAAAAAGATGAGCGAACTTAATTGTTGTTCCAGCAGGCGATTGAGATGCGGGCTGTGAGTTGGACATGAATGCTTGAATCTAAATCATGCATTGGGAAATATTACTCGTCAAACATAATAATTTTATGTGTTTATTTTTACAGGTTTCGGGTGATTTGGCATACGTAACCAGCATGGTCAAAAAAGATGTTTTAAGAACTGATAGACACCATAAATTTTATGCAGGCAGCGATGATAATCAAAACATTGCTTCATTATTTAATATATTAACTACGTATGTTATTTTTTTATTTGTGTGCATTGTCACTATTATATATAAGACTGTACCAATGTCACATTTTGCCAACACCATTTGATGCAGATAGCCTATTCTGATTCTGTTACAGAAATAAAAAAAATAATATTGCGAGGTTCAGTTACTTTGAAGAAAAGTTGTTAGCCTTAACCTGCTAGCTGAAGCACATAAGTAAAAAGCGTCTATAATTAAATATTTATAAAATCATGCCCATATAACTTAATACTAATACAGTAAAACCCCGATAATTCGAAATTCGCCATAATTCGAAATTTTTAAAACTTTTAAGTCCCAAATTATGAATTTCATAGTAAATTAACCCCGATACTTCGAAAACCCCGGTTATTCATGATTCGAAATATTTTTTAGCCCCTTGCGCCGCAAATCAATACATTTTAGTTCGCGTATTTCAATTTTTTTTTGAAAATTGACGAAATTGAAAAAATATTTCGAGTTTTTTCGCAAGTGAGAACAACAACATAATATCGGGTACTTTGAAATGTCGCAATTTTTTAATTAGCATAATAAACATTGCGTTTTCGAATTGATTTCTTGAAATATGAAAAACAGACATTTTTCACAAAATTAATGGCTTTTTCGTGAGTTTTACGATTCTTGGAGTAATTCGCAATCAATTCACGGCACCTTATGGTATGCCCCTTTTCTATACATATTGTTTCGCGATCCTTAAAATGGGGAATCCTGTGTATGCTTTCTTCAGTTGGCTGCCTTGATATGCGCAGATAGTTTAGTTTGCGGCATTTGCGCTAATCTTCATACCTACACGCGTTTTAAATTGTTTTTCATGTTTTTAAATTTGTCTTTAGTTCGATTTTTTTCTAATCATTGTGTTCATGTTATTAAAATGTTTAATTTTCTTTGTAAGATGTTATTATTGACTTATCTTATTGTTTCACACATTTATTGACAATAGTATTTCTAGTAACCGTGCGTTGTTGGTTTGAGCCGGAAAAAAAACTGAATCAAAAGTTATTTCGCAAGTGAGGACAGCAAATATGTCAAAATGCCACGATCTTTGCATTAACATAATAAATGTTGCGTTTTCAAAGTGATTTCTTTAAATATAAACATAAATTAAACGAAATTAACGGTTTTTCAAAAGTTTTACGATTTTTGGCGAATTTCACAATCGCACGATTTTTTTTTTTACCTAAAATTTCGAATTAATGGGGACCCCTATAATTCAAAATTAATTTTTTGGGTCCCTTGAATTTCGAATTAACGAGGTTATACTGTACTATTACATTGTTAATTCGAAATTGTGGGGTGACATTTATGTATTTCGTGATACCCTTTGGAATCCACTTTATACATATTACGTCGTGATCCCTCAATTGGGGAATCCTATGCATGCTTTCTTCAGTTGGCTGCCTAGATATGCGCGGATAGTTTTAGTTTGTGCTAATTCTTCTTACTTTACGTGTTTGAAATTGTTTTTCATAATTTTAAATTCCTCTTTGGATGTGTGTTTGTGTTGTTAAAATGTTTAATTTTCTTTGTAAGAATTATTACTCACATATCTTATTATTTCATGTATTTGTGGACAATTGTATTTCTATTTACTGTCTGAGAAGAATCAAAAGTTAAAATTGAGTGAAGTTCAAAGATAACTGTTAACATTTTCGATTATGTCCATCTAAAATTACAAAAATGAAAAAAAAAAATTCTTTTTTTTCGCAAGTGAGAACAGCACGTATGTCTATATCGGATATTTTAGTAATAGAAATGTTGCATTAGTAATAGAAATGTTGCATTAGTATAATAAATATTGTATTAGTATAATAAACATCACGTTTTCCAAATGATTTCTTAAAATATGCAAAAATACAGTAGATTTTTACAAAATGAATGGCTTTTTTCACGAGTTTTATGAGTTCTGGTGAATTTTACAATTGCGTCGCGATTTTTTTCTTTGGTCCCTTGAATCTAGAATTAACGATGTTTCATGTAATTTGAAATTTTTTTTGGGTTCTTTGAATTTTTAATTAACGAGGTTCTACTGTAATCAACTATCCTTATTTCGAATGTCTGTAATGTAACATGCTGAAATTAAGCTGGAGTTACAACAACACTGATGATGACTAGCCGCTGATGAGGCCCGGATGCCTGAGTGTGTCTCTTCGATCAGTGCACAGCTCATGTTACATGCAAGGGTCATTATTAATTATTATTTTGTGTTCCGTATCGATACCTGGAATCCATTATGAGAGACAGCCCGCTGTTTCTGCTCTTAGACACGCGTTCCTGCCCTCTGATTCCCCTATTCGCGACATTGTTTCTTCTGCTGGTATCCCTGCTTCCCGGCTCTGGCGGCATTGGTAACACTTTATTCATATGACGTCGTTTGTTTATTTCGCGCAAATAGCACGCTTCTACAAAAACGCTGACTTATTTTGTTGTTTTGTGTTTTTGCTGTTATGTTTTCCCCGTATTTTTGATTCCTCACATTAACAAACATTAAAAAAGAAAGCATAGTGCGACAGAGCGTTAAGAATTTTGTGAAATTTGTGAATTTCACAAAATTTCGTGAATTCGCCCGAAACAATTGGGCAGATAAGATTAGCTCAAACTTCCTCATCAGGCATGTCCTTAGAGTCATCTCAGTTACTGGTGAACCCACTGAGAGGCCCCCGATCTGGAATTCCTGAGTACAAGTGGTTTGGTTACGTGAGAATCCACCTAGGGTCAGCCTGTATGATGTGTCAAGAAGTTTGGCCATGCTGCTCATCATGGCATCGGGTCGAAGGGCGCAAGATCTGACGCTTCTCAGAATCACCCCGGACCGACTAGCAAGCCAGCCTTTGGAGCAAAACGGTGAAGTACAAGCAGTCAGGATAGAAGTGGAATGCATCGGATGAGAGAAACACCAAACCCCTTATTTTGGATCCGGAAGCTGGTTTCACTCTCATGACCGCGATGAAAGCCGGGCAGGAACGAGCTGTGATGATAGCGGGTGAAATAAAGCCAGATTTACGGGTAGTGGTAGGAAGTTGGATCAAGTCAATCCTGAGGGAGGCTGGAGGGAAGCAATGCCAAGAAGTGTTTGATCTGCTGTAGCTTCCTTGAATTGGCTGGAGAATTATCCGGTAGAAGAAATCTTGTCAAAAGGAAGCAGAAAAGCAGAGTGAAATCACTAAAGATGTATAATAGATATCTCCAAGCAACAAGCCCCCCCCCAGAGCTCTTAGCGCCTCTCTCTCTTTACGCCAATACAGGCGATCACATATGACGCCGAACCACCAGGCCACCAGGCGATAACATCCAGATCTCATAATGGATTCCAGGCGTCGATACGGAATACAAAATAAAAGAATTTTACCTTCCATTAAAATTCCTATTTTATTTCCTTCGACGCCTGGAATCCAGGTAACCCCTACCTGGTGCATTATGAGTCATATGAATAAAGTGTTACCAACGCCGCCGGAGCCGGGAAGCAGGGATACCAGCAGAAGAAATTATGTCGCGAAAAGGGGAATCAGGGGGTAGGAACACGTGTCTAAGAGCAGAAACAGCGGGCTGTCTCTCTCATAATGGATTCCAGGCGTCGATGGAAACAAAATAGGAATTTTAATGGAAGGTAAAATTCTTTTATTATGTTCCGTGATTTTTATGGGTTTATGGCTAGTTATATAATAATCATATTGGATGTGATCTCTTTCTATTAAAACATTACTGCTTTAGCAACGTATACGTAAATATGTGACTAAAGTGTAATTTTTATTCGATTTACGCTCAGATGGCATCTCTTGCATGGCTTAAAAGCTCAAGATCTATCGACGTAATTTGACAGATTCGATAGTTTGTGAAATGGATGTCCAGCCTTAATGATACAGATGAATTGGTGCAGCCTTAATCACTTTTTCGTTGGTTTAACCCGATCAGTGCCATTGACGCGTAAACGCGCGAAACTTTGCATGTCCCGTCAGGCCAGACATGCGTTATTGCACGGGAATTTTTTGATGTAAATGCGCACAATGACAAACGATTTTTAACGTGTCACCAATTTTAGATCGTACTGGCATCTATGGACAGCGATCCCAAGCAGTTACCTTATTTTTAAAACCACCTTCTTCTTTTGGTGTCATGTCAGGTCCCCCCAACGTTGACTATCACCCGAGAGAAAGCGTCCCTGTCCTGGGTAGCACGAAACAGCTCTCCAACACTTCTTATGCCCGTCCAGTCGCGTATATTGCGGAGCCAGGAAATTTGTCTCCTTCCAACACCTCTACGACCCTCTATCTTGCCCATAAGAATCAGGTGGAACAATTCATATTTTTCTCCTCTGAGCACATGACCCAAATATGATACCTTTCGGATTTTGATATTTGTCAGCAACTCTCTATTCACTCTAGCTCTTTGAAGAACTCTTATGTTGCTGACCATATCCGTCCAGGGTATCCGGAGCATTCTCCGATGTATCCACATTTCGAACGCCTCCAGCCGGTTCATGCTACTCACTTTGAGGGTCCACGATTCCACTCCGTGCAGCAGGACTGACCATATATAACATTTGACCAGTCGCTGTCGAAGTTTCAGGTTAAGAGTGTCATCGCAGAATATCTCTCATTTTGTTAAAAGCAGCTCGCGATGCTTCAATTCTGCACTTGTCTTCGGTTTCTGGGTCGAGGTCTTCCGCTAGGATACTTCCAAGGTATTTAAACTTTGTCACTCTCTCTATACCAGCCCCATTCAATGTGAGGCATGCTCCCGTGTGATCTTGTCTACTAAACACCATGAACTTTGTTAAAACCATCAAATCTCGTAAAATTAGCGATTTATTGACTTGTTTCATCTGACAGTTCTCAGAGTTCGATAGGGTTAGCGCGAGACAAGTTTTTTGCGGAGAAACGGGGGAATCCTTAGCAATACTTCAATTTTAAACTGCGTTTGGCTTGATTTTGTTCCCAATTATTGACAATATTTGTCGGTTTTTTTGCCATTTTCGTGTTTTTAAAGCATTGTGAGTGAATATAACTTCTTGTACGTCTATAAAATTAATTTTTTATCTTTATTTTAGCAAGATTCGACTGAATTTTTTGTTTCTCTGTTTTTCAGTGCTTCATTTTGATTTTGTTCACGATTATTTAAAATGTCTGTTGGTTTATTTCGCTGTTTTCCCGTATATAGGGCATTGTGAGTGAGTATATCTATCTAATGTGTCTATAAAATTAATATTTTCTTCGTGTACACGTTGTGTTCAAATTATTGTGTTTTTTTTCTTCTTTAATTTAGCGTGATACGCGTGAATTTTTTATTTCTGTTTTTTTTATAAAACATTTTTATATTTCTTTTTGTGACATTACAATGGCTGATTTTACATATGATGATGATGATATTGTTGGACAAACCGCCGAATCTGATGAGAGTGATGTGGAATTCGAATTGCCAGAGTTTTTTGAGCCAGACGAATATGAAAATGATGTGCCTGACAAAATAGAAAATATTGCCTCTACTATTCATGTCGATAGACCATTATTCCATTGGGATAGCGATCCATTCGTGCCTCAAAAGCATAATTTTGATTCATCTCGGTCAGGTGCAAAATTGGCCACCAGTGAAGGCATGCGGGAAACTGTTTTTTTTTAAATATTTGTTTCTATGGCATTAGTTGAACACATTGTAAACGAAACCAACCGACAACATCAATATATAAAAAATAGAAGCTCTTCTGTAACCAATCGATTGCAGTAATGGACCGATACGACCGTTGATGAAATTTACGTTTTTACAGGCGTTTATAGCCGTTTTTTATACATGTGCAAACAATATCAAGTAAGGCTATGTGTTGAAACGTGTTTTGAAATATACCACATACAGGAAGACTACATAAGATATTAAATGTATAACATTAAAAAATAGGTTTAACAAGCAAAAAAAGTGATATATTTTGTGGAATGAATTTATTTTGATTTTAATTCATAAAACCCCATCATAAATTCGGAAAACATAATTCTTTGATAAGTTTTTCATAATTTTATGTTTATTTTTATTGTTTTTTATTTACTATATTTTATGGAAAAATGTCTGGCCTATAGGTGTCCCTCATAGTAAATATGGCTGGCAGTTAAAAGGTTAGAAATTCATTCCAATTGTATAGACTAATTTTATTATTTGGTCGCATACCAACTGTGAAAATTGGGTATTTTCATCTGAACTAATTAATAGTCTGCAATTTTATTTCCCACAAATTACTAAGAAGTAAGTCTGGTGAGGCAGACATTTTGGCACTAAATTACAATATTTGAGCCCTTGCCCGGAATAACGTTGTATTCAACAATACTCTCATTCCGAGAAAAATTGAAAAAATGAAACCAGTTACAATTTATTACATTTTATATTTTAAATATGACAAACATATAATTCTTAACATGTCTCAATATAAAATTGGGAAAAAAGGCAATTAAATTTAAATATATTGTAAAAAAACATGCTGAATCAGTGGAAAAACGTTGTACAGTGAAACCTCTATCTATCGTTTTTAAGGGGCCTATTGAAATTAAACGATGAATGCGGGAAAACAATGAATGCGGGATTAAGAGGACAAAACACAAAGAGATACGATCCAGTAAAGATACCATCCTCCCAATCTGCATAACCATTGGTAGATTTAAATTATAAGAAGAAAATATGTTTTAGATGTAAATAAATTTATTTATTTAAAAAAATACAAAGCTAAATAGAACCAAATTTTTTTTAAAGTTTATTGCATTGTAAACACATAATCTTTCATCGACATTTGTTTTTTTACTGTTTTATTTCCGCAAGTCAACAGTATATTTTCGGCTTTGCAAATGATATTCTTTTCGGCATCAGTTATTGAGTGTGCGTAGTAGAAAGTTTTCAATCTTTCAAAGAGTGTGCATGCTTCTGAAAATGAAGGTACAGGCAGCGGCTCCTCTTCATCAATATCGACCTCTTTTGTTGCCTCCGTCAATCTTGCGTCACATAAGCTTTCGATAGTTTCTATCCCACACGTTGGAATATTGTCGTCGAAAGTAACAAAATTGTTAAAATTTGTCTGCGTATCCAATCTAAGCCAATCATCTTCAGAAACCTCAACGTGTTCTATTTGTTCATCTAAAGATTCTGACACTCTATTGTAACCGCATTTGTTGAAACAGTTTACAACTGTTGTCTGTTTGACCTGACGCCAAGCAGTCAATGTGAAATGCAACGCTTGTAGAATGTCAATCTTTAAAGTTGCCTTATTTACTGAAGTACCCGAATCCATCAAACACACAGCCTTACGCACAAGTTGTTTCCGATAAAATCCTTTGAAACATTTGATAATTCCCATATCTAATGGTTGCAAAACGTTCGTACAGTTTGCAGGATAAAAAATAACTTTTACATTCTTCAAAAATGTCGTCTCAGTTGGGTGCGCTGCACAGTTGTATATGAACAATAAAATTTTTCGTTGCTTTACGCGCATTTCCGCATCAAGGTCCCTTAAAAACAAATTAAAAATGTTTGTGGTCATCCATGCCTTTTTGTTCGCGTAATATTTTACTGGTAAAGTTTTTGCATTTTTAAAACACCATTATTTGCCAATAACGAGTGGCTCGCGCATGTCACTTCCATCACTGTTAACGCAAAATAACACAGAGATCCTCTCTTTTGACCCCTTACCACCGTGGCAGGACTCGCCCTTTATCATGAGTGTGCCGTCGGGCAGACAATTATAAAAGAGTCCTGTTTCATCAGCATTATAAATATTCCGAGGCTCGTAATTTTCCAACAGTTTTGGAAGCTCATTTATCCACAGCGAAGTTCTTTCCAGATCTACGGATGCGGACTCTCCTGCGAGCTTCTTGTACACAAGACCGTGGCGATCTTTAAAACGACTTATCCACCCGTTTGATGCTGCGAAATCGTTAATGCCGAGTCTCACCGCAATTTGTTTGGCCTTTTCTCGAACAATGCTCCCATCAATCGGAATGTTAACGGCACGAGATTGTTGGTACCAAGAGAAAAGAATTTTCTCCAGTTCGCTAAACTTTGATTCTTTACTGGTTTTTCTAGTTTTCGAAGATTTTCCGCACTTTTGAATTTGCTCCCGAATTTCGTTTTTTTTCAAGAAAATAGAATTTAACGTGGATGCCGCGATTCCTAAATGCTTGGCTATATCGACGCGTTTTTCAGCGGGGTTTTTTTCCACCTCTTTGATAATTTTCAATCTTTCTTGAAGAGTACGTACTTTTTTCATCGAACGGCTCATTTCGAAGATAGTTCAAAAGCTCACTGCACTAAAAAATTAAAAGGATAACTGCACACACTCCACTAAGTTCGGGTATCTAGCGACAACTGACGACAACTAGCGACTGATGGCGGCGACAAACTGTCATTCTTTCTCTCAAAAGTTTCGCGCTTCGTAACGAGTGCCGTCTGGCGGCGTAAAACACAAACAAAATATATCAAATAAGCGACGTAATTCGAACGATGAATGCGGTAAAATGGTGGACATAGAAACGATCGATGCGATCTATTTTTGTATGAAATGAATTCGGACTAGAAGAAATAAACGATACATCCGGGAAAACGATTATTCGAGGAACGATAGATAGAGGTTTCACTGTATATGAAATTTTCACAAACAACGTTATTCCGCAAACTGTTTTTTATATATTCTGCTTTACTTAATAATGTCTTTTAAAAGCATCATGCTCACCTTACATGAATTAACAAATGTCATCGAGGTCCTTGAGCTTAAATAGCCTTATTGGCAGTGGATTGGAATACATTGAAGTTAGTTCCAGGCTCCCTAACTGCGTGATTTTTTCCAAACGGTAGCTAATCTTCCTCTTCTTCCACAAAGACTTGGTAGAGGGCTATAGGAGGTCCATGATTCTAATTCTTTGTGGAAGGTTCGAGCTCTGATTGTGATAGGTAAAGAGTTTTTACGGAACGATAAGTCTCTCGTACATACTATTACCTATCTCCGTCCGTTTGCTGAATATGACGTCGGACTTTCAATTTTTCAATACACAAGACGAGATGATTACTTTTTTGATTGTAATTCAGTAATCTGAATGCTGATTGAATATTTATATTGATATTAAAATGGAGAAAACATCCCGGATTTAAACATTTTTGGCTCAAACTCGACCCTAAGAAAAAGAACGAGGAATTAAATAAACTTTTTGTGTCGGTATTATATTAAGTTTCGATATAAAGAGCACTATAATGCCAGCATTATTATCAAAAAGCATTTCAAATATTAATATGGATAAATCAATTGAGTAAAATCGGTTAACGTTCGACAAAATAATATTGTCACATATGAAATTACAATATCAATCAGAACTGCCAAATCGTATACAACGTTATTCCACAAACATGTTCCGGCGGGTCAATTGCAGGTTTGATAATATTTTTTCTGGATAAACACTCCTTTCCTACATCCTTCATCTTATTGGCTTTGATATCTTTCCAGTTTACAACATAAGATGCTCGTTTTCTCCCTTTATTCATGTGAATTAAATCACACTTCACGAAATTGACGCACGGCGACGCCATTTTGAGAAACAATGTACAACGTTCTTCCACAAATCAATAACTTTAAAATGCAGCCAGAAGCCTAAATATTTTTTTCTTGACATATTATCTACCTTAAACGATGCATAATAACATACCCAACATAACTGCATCAATAACTCAAAATTGACATTTGTGTTGGATACAACGTTATTCCGGGCAAGGGCTCATTTACAAAATAATAATTTTTTGTTTTTAACCCGTAAATTATATTTTTATATCCTTTTAGAACTTATATTGGTAAAAAATATTGTAGATTTTTTTTTAATTACCTAACTTTGCCAGTCATTTATGCCTTGCTTGCCCTTTTGATTGCACATTTTTTGTCAGAAGTGCATTTACAGTGGAGAGATTTTTTTCTAAAAAAGTACTTTTACACAATTATATTGACGTCCCTAAGTAAACTCGAATATTCACCAAAAATGTATTTTATACTTTTTTGTACCAGTACAGAGCAAATGCTCTTCTTCCCAATATAAAAAAAATCAGAGAAAAAAACTGACATAAAAGCGAACAAATATTCTCATTTTATATGTAAAGCCAAACTTCAAATAGCTCTTCTGTAATATTGCTTTTTTGTAGATCTTTTAGTTAACTGAGGGTTAATTGTCATTGAAGATCGATTGCTGCAGAAATCAAGCTCAATGCAGAGATGTCAATTAAAAAATTAGCTGACTAGACTGGTTCTCATACTCCAGTGTTCAAAGATTCACTAAAAAATCAGGGAGGTTCAGAAATATGGTATATGGCTAACACACAAATTAAATTGAGGTACAAAATGGCACATGTACAAACAAAAATCGACAGATTAATTTTAAATATACAACAGAAAATTATATTTAATCCTGTCTCTGCAAGGACAGTAAGTTGCACTATGATCATGCGCATGGTTTGGAGCGTAAATGCGCTCATGGCATTTAAAGGGTTTGGTCTAGGATGAAAAATTGTGGATCACTATCCAAACGGACCTGATCTAGCATCATCTGATTATCACTTGTTAGATTTTTGGAGCATTGTTTTATTTTAGAAAATTTAAGGGTTAGTGAAATAAAAACAGCCCTAATAGAGTATTTTACGTCAAAGTAATGAGTTTTCATAAATGAGGAATCAAAAAAAATCTAGAATGAAGGAAGGAGAAATCTATTGACGGAGAATAATTTTTTTTGTATAGAGTTGTTAAAATTAATTTATTCTTCATTTCATAAAATGTCCTTTTTTATGGGTACACCTTTATGGGTATATAATTTATAATTTGATGTGATTTTATTTCAGGTATGCCTTGAACCATCCTCTGGTGAGCTATTGCCAGGGAATGTCAGATTTGGCATCACCACTTCTTGTCACAATGAGAGACGAAGCGCACGCTTACATCTGCCTATGTGCCTTGATGTCCAGATTGTATCCAAATTTTCTACTAGACGGTGAAGCAATGACTTTAAAATTCACTCACCTCACTGAGTCTTTGCAAGTTTACGATCCACAATTCTATGCATATCTTAAAAATCAGCAGGTATACATGAGTCACTAATATCAATACAATGGGCTATGGTATATAATTCAGATTTTCGAAAATGAAGTTTAAAGTTTTGGTCCAGTCTATACAAATTTTATACATGACCCACTTTTGCAAAATGAACAAATTGATCATTCGTACCTGAAGAAAATATAAAACAAAAGAAATTGATTTTATACCAAAACCCACTATTGATACCAATGACTCATATTTATTCCTAAATTATCTGCATAGGTATGATTAATAACATTTTATAAGTTTCAATAGTTGTTTTTGTTATGTGAAACCATTGCAATGTTGATCTTTTTGTGATCTTTATAATATTTTTTTTTATATAAACATGTGACCGTGGATTTCATCTCACATTAATATTCTTATTACATATTTTAAAACTAAAACTCAGAATACTATTACAGTAGAATCTCGTTAATTCGAAATTCAAGGGACCCAATAAAGTACATTTCGAATTATGTTGAACTACTACCTTGATTCGAAATTCAAGGTACCAAAAAAATCGTGATGCTATTGCGAAATTCGCCAAAATTCTTAAAATTCATGAAAGAAGTCAGAAATTCTGTGAAAATGTCTGTATTTTTGCACATTTCAAGAAATAATTTCGAAAACAAAATATTTATTATGCTAATACAAAGATCGCAACATTTCTATTACTAAACTACCCGATATTGACATATCTGCTGTTCCCATTTGCGAAAAAATCAAAATATTTTTACCCATTTCACGATTGGATGGCCATAACGGAAAGTGCTTAGAGTTAGTTAGTTATCTTTGAATTTATGGAAGGCTTCTTCAATTTCACTCGATTTTAACTTTCCACTCTGGCTTTTTTCTGACCAGACCAACACACATTACAAGTTATTAGAAATACAATCGTCCACAAATATGTGAAATATTAAGCGATAAGCGAGTAATAATTTCCTGCAGTGAAAATGTAACATTTTAATAACACAAACACACACCAAAAGAGGAATATAAAGAATTTTTAAATGTGTAAAGTATGAGGAATTAGCACAAACTAAAACCATCTGCACATATCTAGGCAGACAACTGAACAAAGCATCCATAGGATTTCCCAATTTGAGGGATCGCGAATAATCGGCCGTATGTGAAAATAACAACATTGTTATTTCTGTGTCTTGACAGTTATTGTATAACATTGTAATGCCGTTAATGTTCACGTTTTAAGTTTAAAATACTTTATTTTATTATTTTTTATTAAATTTGTACATATTTTCTATTGTTATAGATCATGCCAACTTCATTGCATATTTATTTAAATTATAATTTACATAGGAGAAATATATATAAAAGATAATAATATTATATGAACATAACAAAACTTAAAAATAAACTTAGTAATGAGACATGTAATAAAAAAACATGAACATCATTAATGAACCATAAAACCAATTGAAATAATAAAAAAACATGAACATCAATATGAATAGAATTTGTTTGTCATTCTAATAATCACAAACAAATATAAAAAAATACACTTTTCTTAGATAACAAATGTTATAAAATATACCCAAGGATAAAATAATTCACAATACACACTCACATTTTCTAGTCACAATCGCGTGGACTTCTGAAAGCCGGTTGTGTCAACTTGGATTATAGTTGTTGTATTCAGGGGCATGCAGTGAGAACAAGAAGTATGACTCTTATTTAAACATAATATATTTGGAAGAAAAAAATCAAAATTATATATTTATCTAGTGGAATATTATGAAATACTAATATATGTTTATTATTACGATAGAAATATAATGAGATATACATATTTATTTCGGTTTCTTTTCAAAATATATGCTTCGAAAAAAGTCATGCTTCTTGTTCTCACTGCACGCCCCTGGTTGTATTCAATGTTTCACCATTGTAGTGGCGGAATGTACAATATTATGTAGAATGCCACAGATTTTTCTGAGGATCAACTGATTCTATAATATATCCTTAATGGGAAAAGTAATTTACTTAGACCTCGAATGATACTTTTTTATTGGAAGAAATGGATTTTGCCTCAGTTCTAGATGAATTTTGCCATTAGGCGTCATTGACAATAAAAAAAAATTCTACATCTTATCATACATCAGGTTTTGACAACTTTACACTTATATGCCACAAGATAGGCGGATAGATGACGTATCCGGTGCTGTTTCTTGGATTATGGATAGGGTAAGCTGTTACCAACCCTTCAATGTCGAAACTTTTAGTAAAAATTATTTTGATGACACATGTCAAAAATCATGCATGCGCAAAGAAGCACACACATGCACACACACTGCTGAAACAAGATTTTCAGTTTAAACCAGAAATAATCCAAGTTATTAAACCAGCCCTGAATCACATAAAAATCTTATGTACTATTTGTGGTCCATTTCTATAATTTATGCACTGGGGAACAGTTATGAAAAATATAAAATAATCATTAAGAGACTACTTATGCAGAAATAAGTATTAAGATTGCAATGGTATTTAATGTGTATTTTAACATAACATTTTTGTATATAATAAGAATATATTTATATACATGTATTAATAATGTTTTTAAAACTCAGTTGGAAAATTTCTTTACAGGCTGATGATCTTCTGTTCTGCTACCGATGGTTATTACTTGAGATGAAAAGGGAATTTGCTTTTGAAGATTCTCTACGCATGCTAGAGGTTCTATGGTCCTCACTTCCTCCGTGTCCACCATTTAAGGAATTATCCCTTAAAGAAAAAATGTTTTGTCCTAGTTTTTCGACCGAAGGATTCGACGAAACACCAATTAGTCCTCTTATGAAAACTCCCAGAGATAATGCCTATACCAAACTCTGCGCAATGCGAAGGCAAAATTCTTCAATGAGCCTTGTAGCTGCCACAAAAACCAAAATTAAATCTTATAAAAGAATGAACCAAAGTCTCGATGAAAACATTGGGAAAAAGAATACAAGTCCAACAGCTTTGTGTTTTTCTAAGGAATTTCAAAGTTTAGATGACGCGACAATTAACACAAATGTGTACCTACCATTATACGATACTCATCTTGATTCCGATACCAAAACAAATCAAAATATCATTTCTGATAGTTCTTGTAGTCTGTCTACAGCGTCATCATTCGAACCTGATTATGAGAAAAGTGGAATAACTGAGTGTGAAAATACAGTGAATAACAGTGCAGAGGGAGTGTCTTTAAGTAAGGATAACTTTATAAGCAGTCCTGCCAGAAATGAGAATAACGAAATTCTGAATTCGCCGGAACGAATTACTTTAAATAATCAAAGTAAAGAGGACCTTCAAAGAGTTGCTCTCACTGAAAAAATGTCTTCCTATGAGAAACCAAATTGTCAAAGTAATCAGTTTGGTGAAAAATCTTCAATCAAACTTATAGAAAATTTCAATGAGTTTAAAAAACTTTCTTCCTTTCATAAAACCAGTAATAAAAATCTGCCACCCACAGATTTGGAAAATACTATGTTAGACAGTGATATGAATGAAACAAATGTTTCAGAAAATAAGCAATCTTCGGATCCTTTAAGAGAAACAGAATTGGAAGACAGTAGCCCTGATGATTCCAAAGACTATTCCCCTATGACTACTTCTATGACTAGAGAACTTAAATTAGAATCAGAAAAGTTTGACAGACAACTCTGCAGTCAATGTTCCAGTAAAACAAATCCGTACAGTTCCTTTGATGCCGATATGATATCTGAAGGGATGGAGTACAAATGTTCAAACTTCGAATGTGATATTCATATAAATAGTAAAATAAAGAAAGAAAATTCAAAAATTCATACAAATAATGGTTTGAAGCTGGTATCATTTCCTGAAAATAGCAATATCTTTAATAATACAGGAGGAAAGGGAAGTTACGATGTGTTTGTATGGGAAAATCCTCTCCATGATACGGTGCCAGGCGTGGAAAACATTAAAGCGAATCTCAAAATATCAGATCAAAGGGAAAAAACCAAAGATAATTCAAACCTTGATGTGGAGGAATGTAATGAGCGAATTACCACTCCTCAGGAATCAATGGATGCTCTCCAAACGATTAACAAGTCCTGTGATGAAGAGAACACCAGGAAGTTTAAAAATATTGATTCAACAAAACCTAACTCCAAGTTCTTTTCCAATATGTCTCAAGAATTGGAAAACGCTCGTAGGAACTGTGAAGTCTTGTTAAGTAATAAAAAACCTTCAAATTTACATTCCATAGCTGCTACTATTTCTAGTTTCCAAAAAAAATATGACATTCAAGCACAATCGGCAAATAATATGGAGAATTATAATGTTCCAAATCGATTAACAGGGGTAAACATCTGTGAAGAGGCCGGAGACTCCAGTGACATGAAGCAATTCCCTTCCTTACTTCCCTCTCCTCAAATGTTTGGTGGAGGAAATCCATTTCTAATGTTTTTATGTTTGACTGTTTTGATGCAGCATAGAGATCACATCATGCGAAATCACATGGATTATAATGAGCTTGCTATGTATTTTGATAAAATGGTTAGAAAGCATAATGTGAACCGTGTTTTGAATCAAGCTCGTCGAATGTATTCGCAATATTTGAAACTTCAACATGACAATTGATTGCCTGTAATAATGACACTTTTTAAATTGTAATGATTTTTGTTTGATAATTGTTATAGTAGAAGGAGGAAGGCTCATTATTGCCATTTTCCTGATTGGTTTAAGAACGCGCTCTTCTGATTATCAAATCATTTTAAGTCGTTACCCTGCAGACTAAATGTAAAAAATTAATAAGTTACATTAATATTTTTTAATATATTTTTATTTTTTTGTTTTAATAACAGGGGCTGACTTTACAGTCAAAACATAGTTCATATAGAAAAAATAGATTAACCATGTAAATATTTGATATAAGAAATCTGTGATCTTTGTAATTGTAATTGTTTTTTAGCTTTTATTGTTAATTTTCCTACAATAATATTTAAAGATATCCAAAACTTATTGTAGACTGCTGTGATTAGGGAATGCAATCCCGATCCCGCGAGATCTAGAGGCATTTTACGAGATCAATCCCGAACCGAAAAATCGGACGAGATTATCGGGATTGATCAGCATTTTTTATATTTTGTATGATTTATTGTATATGTCTATAGAACTTTTAGTAAGTACTTAAAACCTATGTTCATGTCACATTCAAATAATGAAAATAGCTTTGAATAATATTTGCTGTACCTATTTTATCAACCTAACATAGTAATAAAAACTACTACTGGTTAGTAGTTTTTACTCTACTACATTGACTGATTGATGCTTGGAAAAACGCCTACAAAACCTTTAATCCAATGATTAATAATGAACATTTTATTAAAATTGCTGATTTAAAAATGCAAGGCATTGTCATTAATTTGTCACTGTCAGCTCTATATACAAACAAAAAAACACAAAAGTATTTGGGATCCCGATCCCTAGGGATCCCGCGGAATTCGAAATACTAATCTCGAGGGATCCCGAAAGGGCAATCCTGACTTGGGATTGCATTCCCTAGCTGTGATGTCATGTAGGACACTGTTTTTTTAATGTATTGAATTTATTATGCTTCATTTATAATAACTGAATATGTGTGTAATAAGTCTAATACATTACTAAAACCCATTATTTCATTTGTAAATTAGATCATTGTAATTCAATTGTGAGCTGATATTATATAAAGAATCTTTTTCCATTGATTTTAAAATTAATTGGTATTGTAATAGAATTCCTTACACACAAATTGTCAAGTTTTATTTAAAAAGTTACCAATCGGTTTTTGCTGGCGATACTCCCTTTATTGTTTTCTATCAGAGAAAAGGGTGAGTTTGTGTTGTGTACATTATTCAGTGAGCAAAATCCAGTGAAAAAAAAAGCTTCAAATTACATGTTAATAAGATGTATCCAGTTCCGCTGGCCATAATACAAGTTGCTATCCCCTAAATGATAGTACTCATGCTCACCTCCAGAAAATTACAGCTTTTATTATTATTACAATCAGACTGAAGATTAGGAGCGAGACTGAATTTAAAGGTATTCAAATTAATGTTTTTCCTCACTTCTTATTGTTTCTTTGTCTGAAATAGGTCTGTCAGTTCAATAACAATAATTTAAGAATGTATTCTATTAAGGCATATTTTCTAAACATTTCAGAGCACCAGTGCAATATTACATAGCAGCTGAATCCCGCCTATGCATGATAATAATATAAGAAAATTTTACTAAGTATTTGGTATCAATTTTGACTGGAGTCCCACTATACTTTCAAAATATGTATGTCATATTTTGACTTTAAAACATTCAATATGCCTCAGTATATGCATAATACAAAGTATGGAGAGTCTTTTCTTATATTTAATATTTCAATACCTATTTTATAAAAATATTTTAGTATTTGTCAATGGGGCTAATCAAATTTAATTTATTTTTTAGTTAACTTAGAATAAAAAATTTCCAAATACATAAATAAAATAACTAGCAACCTCAAAACAAATTATTTTTATTGTTGTTAAAAAACCCACTCGCTTCCTCAATAAAATTATGGGAATTTATGTGTTAAAAAAAACTATAATGTACTTATCTCCAATTTTATTGTTATCAGAAATGTCGTGTTTAATATTGTTGAGCATTGTATACAGTAAATTAATAATTAATGGACTAGAATTTTTTCTTTTCTATATTTTGTTGATTATTCTGTTAGCTCTATTGCATTTAAGTGCATTTAAAAGTAATTAATTTTGTGGTATTTTTTGGTTTCGGAAAATGCTAAAATTGAAGAATTCCTGGGAGGGGTTAACCCTAGATTTAGTATAAACATAAACAAATAGATAACTAATATGGCAAACTATATTTGTTAATTAGATTTTACATATCCTCCATGACTAGTGTATGTAAGTGCGCTGTCTTCTTAATAGTAATTTAATCAAAATATAGTTTATAGTTCAAATATTAAATGATAAATTAATGTTGAATGACATCTTAATTTGGCTTTTATTTTTATAAAAACTGTGGAAGAAATGTTTTTTAATTTATATTCTTATATTTTTAACTTATTATCTATGGTAATAATTACACATTAAAATGGGTTAAAAGCTTTAGTGATTAGTGGTTTCCATTCAAAATAATATTCGATGGAAATCCAAATAGTGAGCACAAAAATATTTGTTTATGTTAAATGACTCATGTTAAAATAAATTAGTATGTACATATTAATTAGAAGTAGTATTACAAACAGTATTTTTGTTGATGTATTGATGGTTGTGTTTTAAGATGAAAGAGAATAAAAATAAATCAATACTTTACATGATTGGGATCCTTTTGTGAAATAATGTATTTTACATATACATATATCTATTGCATTTTTAGAATTATCTCACCAATCCAAAGATTAAGAATAGCTTTGTACCATTAATTTATATACTGTGTACGCACATACATGTAGCATACGGAGCAAATTGTGAGTACACCAAAATTCTACATAAATATTCCAAATACGATAGTCTTCGTCTTACTTGCAAATTTCTGTCTTACGACATTTCATATTTTTTAAGGAATTTATTTACAAAACCAATTTGAATCACTATTACTGCTAAAGGGTTAGTTATCGTGAAAGTATCCTTCGAGGATATGTAATGATCATTCTCTTCCGGTAACCCTGCTCCCTAGTAAGTTTGTATAAAATAAGAAATTAATTTCATAGGGCCGAAATCATTCTTGTCAAGTCAGTTTATGACTTTTTTGTGTTTAATGATTTTCACAGCATAAAGTATAACTTTGTGCTTAGAAATATTATTTTATCAATATAAAATATTTTAAAAGTTATTTTGAGTTAATTATTGATGTCTGATTTTTTTATATTTATGTATTTAATAAGTATTTGACAAATTGAATTTTTATTTTGTTTGTCTTTAACTGCATTCCATTGAAGGATTTTTTAAATATTAAAAATTATGTACATTGGACCAGTTATAATTATTTGATTTTACAATAAAATTATGTTTACAAGATTTTCTGTAAGATTTATTATTTTTAATATTTATTATAATTAACATTATGGATAGCGAATTTAATCCCGGGATCATGGTCCAGTTTATAGTATTTATGAATCCCAGATAAGTAAATACAGGGTGTTTCATAGCTAGTAGCAAAAATTTCGGGAAGTCCATTTAATTTTGAATAGAAATTATTCTTTATATTTTGGGTGAAATGTCGACAGTCACGGAGATAAGCGGAGACATTCAAGTTTACATTTTTTTTAAAAATATTTCTGACTTATTTTCTGTAAAACGTTGGACTATCACTGCAGTAACATACATGGAATATTTAAAATTCATTACCTTTTTGTCAAATAAAATAATTAAAACCTTGCAGAAATTTAAAAAAAATTTTTTTGTCATTTTATCTGACTTGTAATAAAGCAAATGAATTTTTAATATTCCATATAAGTTACTTAGTAGTAAATAAGCCCAACATTTTACATAAAATAAGTAAAAAGTATTTTTTCAAATTGCAATCCTTGATGTCGCTTATCTCCGTAACTTTCGACATTTTACCCAAAGTGTAAAGAATATTTTCTCTTCAATTCTTAATGATGAAGCCTCTCCCAAAGTTTTTGCTTCTAATTGTGAGACATCGTGCATAATTCTGAAGCTTTCAGGGTGAATATTTCGTGATTAATTTATTGATACCAAAATTAGATCAAGACTAAATTATTAAAAACTCAGTGCTTTGCTATTGCTTTGGGAATATTATTCATAACGATCATGATGTGTCGCAATCAGATTTTTATTTGTTAATTTTACAATTCTATTATTTGAGTTATTTTTTGTTCAAAGATTCCTTACTTAAATATGAATATCTTACATAAATTGTCTTTGTTCTTTCTGTTTTTTTTTTTTATAAATGTTATAACTTTGAAATTCCGGAATTACAATTTGGATTGTGATCGTATTCACTAATCATTACAAGTTCAAAAACTCTCTTTTGTGTGAAGAATCATAGCATATTTTTCATTTGAGTTTATTACAAGTTTAAGCGTACGCTGTAATATATAATATAATATAATCCTGATGGTTTTATTTTAATATTATGTTGAAAATACAAAATCTAACCAATTATAATATTATGTTCCAATCAAATGTGTTCATAATTTCAAAGCTTGTAATTCAATTCAATCATCTTTTTATGAAAAACTTTATGATTTCCCCTATTTCCATAAAATCTGCCCTCCGATGTGTGATGATGATGTTAGTAGTTTTATAGCAAACTAACAAATAGTGAACAAGTTTATTGTTTAACAAATTTATTGTTTCGGAGGTTAGTTTGTAGAACTTGTTTATTTACGTGTCGAGAAAATTTTAAATTTGCCTTGATAATTTTATTTTGTGGCAAGAAGTTGCGTACATGGAATTCTTATCGCATTGTTTTTTTAAAAAGATGTAAACACGGAGTACACGTCACATCAATATTCTTACTATTTTCAAACTAAACTAAACGCTTGTGCTATCGAAATAGGACTTACTTGCTGGTCTGGAGTGAGGCTCGAACCTGCGAACTTTGGATCACGAGGCGAGAGTCCTAACATTAACATTATTACTTCATATTTTCAAACTCAGCAGAAGCGCTTGTGTAATGAAAATAGGACCAATGTGGCTTGAAACCCTGACTAATCTTTAATGCTTGAAAGATTTCTTAATTTTCATTAATCTATTTTTCTAGTTATTAACTCAAATGCATTTTAAAATTAAAAATATGTTCCGTGCATTTAAACTACTTTTGGCTATTGTCAACCAATAAAAATACAATTCCAAGTCATTGTCTACCTAAAATAATAATCTAACTGTACTAAATACTCATTGATTTATACATATTATAGTTCTAAAATACAAATAAGTTGTCAGGTTTCCATGGCAGTTCAGAATCTTCTGGTATGGACATTTCTGCGACAATTTGTTTTATTGTTAGCGCCATATCATTATTAGGGCCAATTGATGACCTAGCTTCAATTTTGCCGACTTAACATCAACCAAATGAGTTGGAGACACACCAGGAAACTCGTTAATGTTAACTATACGTATTTTAATTTCGTTCTTGCTGTACATTTCTTAATATGTAGCACAAAAAGCTCTTCCACATATCTGGAACATATTGACATTTTTTTTTAAATAGAATTGTAATCAAAAAAGTATAATATCACATATTTATTATAATTATGTACTTAAGAAACAATTGTAATTAATGCATGTTCTTATACTCACCACCTTATTGGAAAAGGAAGTACATGTGCATTTGTGATATGTACATCTCATAAAGCATAAACAATTAGATAAACTTAATTATTAAATTTCTTTACCTAGTTAGTTTTCATAAAATCTTTTACTTTTGTAAATAAATTATTGCTTTGAATACAATGTGATTATTAAATGAATTTAATGTCGGTGGTTTAGTATATGCATGATGAGGAGCAAACAGAAGAAGTCGGAACAAAAAGGTGTAGCGCTCTGTTCTCTGCCTTGCAGAATGCACATGATGTTAATTTTCCTGGATTTTCTTGGCATGTGCGGCATTATTATTTTTGTAAGGCCAATATGTAATTAGCAAATCTGTACAGAGCCGGCAAACAACTTGAAATTTTCGGCGTAGTGGGGAGAAGTTTGCACATGTACCATTCCACCAACGAGACCCAAAATTTGTCTTCTGCGCATTCCCCCACTACGCCAAAAAATTAAGAAGTTTGCCGGCAACTGTACCCCTATTTAATATTTTCTTACTCTGACTTTACCAAACTCTATATAATATGGTAATAATATTAATACTGTTTATTATATTATACTTAAGTTTCCAATGTTGACTTGGAATTCAATAATTTATTTCTCACGTCTTATAAAAATAAATGATGATTTTATTATTATGTTTTATTTTGGATGGCAATCATATATGTATATAAAAATCAATGTTGGTTTGTTCGTATTTAATGCGCTCACTGCCTTACAGTTTTTCCGATCTGATTCAAATTTAGCATACTTATTCTTTAGGACCTGGCGGGTGTCATAGGCGATATATCCCCCCTCTCCTAATATATTTTCCATGCGAATCTGTACCGTTCGACCGCCCTGAACCAAATTTGGCATACTTATCCTTTAGGACTTGGCGGGTAACATAGGCAACATTTCCTCCCTCCCCCTGATATATTTTCCATGCAAATCTGTACCGTTCGACCGAACCGAACCAAATTTAGCATACTTATTTTTTAGGACCTGGCAAGTAACATAGGTGACATTTACTCCCTCCCACTTTATCCCACCCCTCCTCCGATACATGTTCAGTACAAATCTACACCATTTGACCGATCTGACCCAAATTTTGATACTTATTCTTTAGGACTCGACGGAAAACATGGGCCACATTTTCTCCTCCCCTTTAAACTACCCTCTACCCTTGGTATATTTTCTGTACAAATCCATACCGTTTGACAGAATTTAACCAAATTTTGCATACTTTTTCTTAAGGACCCAATGGAAAACATAGGTCACATTTCCTCCTGGACATCCCATCGTTCCTGACCTAGATGAATTGGAAGCATTGTTTTTTTAGAGCCTTTGCAAACAATAGAACCCTTGGTTCCTCCCACAATTTTTAACTTAATCTTTAACCTGTTCAACGCCGGGTACGAACAGCTAGTAGTTTATAAGAAGAAAAACTTTGTGCTTTTTGTGTATAAATTGTATACACATACAAATCATAATTATTTTTCATTATTTTCAACATCAATCAAGTCATTCAACCCCAGATGATGGTGTAGAAACAGTCACCACGAAAGTGCATTCCGCTTGAATTTGGTTTGTAGAAAGGTAATTCAAAAGATTTCACCTAGTTTACAATAACAATGAATAGGTTTGATTTTAAAAAAAACATTTTTAACCCTTATGGGAAAGAAAGAAACCCAAGGGCAATGTTTGACTGTTCAGGGGGTACTTCAACACTTTGGAGTATGACTTCAGGCAACCATCCAACTTGTAGTCATAAATCAGTCTGGAAACATACCAGTGCCAACAGATGTTGAGGTTTCAAATTGAATTAAAAACTGTCAATATTGCTTTGGGATAAATTTTTTTTCAATTCCTTAGAGTCTACGGAACTCTCCCTACATGCGGCTAGACCGCCTAATCTGCTGCTGTAAGTGTACCAGCTCTGTAGCTTTGACACTTTTACTAACTACCTTATTGGCTGAACATCGTAAGTTTCATTTTGTTACATGAATCTGGAAGGGTAAAAAAGTATAATAAAAAAACCTATAATTATAATAAGTCTGATAAAAGCAGGTGCGTGCAGTGAGAACATTGCAGCATGATATTTATGTAAGCATATATTTTGAAAAATAATTGAATTAATGGTACAGTTGCCGGCAAACTTCTTGAAATTCTTTGGCGTAGTGGGGGAATGCGCAGAAGACAAAATTTGGGTCTCGTTGGTGGAATGGTACATGCGCAAACTTCCCCCCACTACGCCATAAAATTTCAAGATGTTTGCCGGCTACTGTATATTTTGTAATATTCTGTCACATAAGCAGGGGGTGGGCACTCGAAGTATCGAGTGACCACCACAAGGTAGCGCCACAGAATAGCCGTGACGTCATACGCATTGTTTATCGTCAGCCATTTTGTATCTTGTGCACGAACCACAAAATAGAGAAGGCACGAACCATAGAATAGCCGTGACGTTGATAAACTGTAATATCCGGTTCCTTGTCAGTCGCCATTTTCTTTATTCTATGGCGTCCACAGAATAAAGAAGATAAAGAACGCGCACTCATAAAGTCATGAATTCTATGATTTTAACAGTCGCCACCTAGCGACCGTCACATACATTTAGCTTGATTTATTTATATATTTATCTGTTTAAATTAATATTTATTCCTGAAAATGTAAAGGTTTTAAAATAAAATACGATAAATTTAAATTAAATATTTATTTACATCAAATCCGCCAATTCCATAATGAATATAATAAATTTTACAATAAAAAACATTTAGTATATGTTACATTAAAAAAATTTGATAAAGAATTTACTGAACAAATCAAAATAAAGGAAAACAATGACTTATTATTTAGTGATTATACCAAAATATAGTAGTGAATTGCAGAGTATGTTTCTTATATATAAAAAATCGTCGCTGTATATACAGGGTTATTTGGAAAACATTAAAAACCTCATAGGACTATATTCCTGCCTTGATTATGAGTCGAAAATGTACAAGCTATCATGACCTAATATCAATAGTTATGGAGATATGCGACATCAAAGTTTGCATTTTTTTCAATATTTCTGACTTATTTATTGTAAAACGTTGGATTATCATTAAAGTAACTCATATCGATTACGAATAATTCATACACTTTAATACAGGCCAAATAAAATGATAAAAACCCTGAAAAATTCCAATTGGAATGTTTCCCGATTGGAATTCGAAGGTTTTTATTTTTTTATTTGACTTAAACGTATTAAAGGGAATAAATTTCTCATATTTGATATAAGTTACTGTAATAATAGTCCAACGTTTCACAAAAAATAAGTCATAAATATTGAAAAAAAAATGCAAACTTTGATGTCGTATATCTCCTTAACTATTAAAATCAGGTCATAATAGCTTGAACATTTTCCACTCATAATTAAGGCAGGAATATGATCCTGCGAAGTTATTAATGTTTTCCAAATAAACCTGTATAATAAATCCTATGTGACGTTTAGTACATTCTGAGATAAGCGAATAAAAACTGTTTTAAATAATAATTGCCCGGACTAGATTTTAAAAAATATTTAGAATATAGAATCAATAATAAAATGATGGTTTAAACAATTTCCATTAATACTATCAAATAAATCATTTATAAAAAGAACAAACTCCGATGTCTCCGAAGTCCCCTTGTTGATGCTCACACCAGCATGCATATTCAAAGATGCTGCTAGAGATCGGCTAAGAACCTGGGCTGCCATTTCAACTTCATCTTCTTTAATTTATCTGGGAAAATGAGAAAATCGGTTAGTTTTGTCAGTGAACTAAAAAAAATTCAATTTCTGCGCTGTACCCCGCTGTTAAAAAAATGACATTTTTGGTTAACATGTTGTTTCTAATATCCTTGAGTAAGTGTGGAGCATCAAAATGACAGACTATTTCCCTATCAAATAATTCAAACTGTACAATTTTGTTTTCTACATTCAGACGGGTATATTTCTCTAAATCCGAGACATGGATCTATACGATATTTGTTATTCTCTAGTGTTATAAGTGTGTAAAATACATATATTTACATGTGTTCCAAAACATTGTATGTGATGTAAATAATTACAATATTTTGGCAAGGGCCTTCGTTTAGAATAAAGATAAATATATTGTGAAGGAGATCAATATTTTAGCTATTAAAAATATGCCCGGAGGAGTTAAAATGTATTGCAATAAGCATATATCTTTATAACGGAAAGCTCAAGAGGTCCAATATTTTAACACATAATAGGTTATCTTTATAACAATTCAGTATTTAACTACACTTTTATATACCATTAGATGGCTTCTATTTTTCATTTTTTAACGATTCACAAAAGATGGAAGTTTTTGCACATCCGTCATTGTTCTACGATCACGATTGTATGCTTGTATAATGCGCCTCCACTTGGCAGATTTTACAATACCTCGCTGTTCAAAAATGAATGTCATTTTTTCTGAACAGTTACAATATTATTATTCATTATTTCCGTGCTCCCCAATATACGTGTTAAAAAATATATACCTCCAGAAATCTTCAACTGTGTCAAATGCAGTAATTTCCTTTTGCACATGGCGCATTTGAGTGGCTCGGCTCTAGGTACCACGGCTTCCAAGAGTTCTGAAGTGGG
>JADDOH010024342.1:0-95936 GCA_016648135.1 Agrypnia vestita | reverse complement strand
CATTTTTATCGATTGTTGCGCGGTACGATCGACAATACTGAAATTATGCAGAGCATTGGTTTGTATGTTCCTGATAATTACATTAGACATCGTCAGCATAGATTGTTTCACATTCCAATATACAGGACCAACCTGCCGATGGTTATGCCTGTTGGAAGAGCCACAGCTATGCTGAACAAAATCGCTTTGGGTATTGATATATTCCATGTGTCTGAGGGGGTTTTCCGAAGCGGGATTCTCCTACACCTTTGACCAGATTTTATTTTATTTTGATATATACTTCCTAATATGTATGCCTTAAACATTTTGTTTGTAATATACATATTATCAATAAATAAATTGAATTGAATTGAATTGAATTGCCAGCAGGGTCTGGAAATAGGCGAAATCACTACAGTGCAGAAATATATGCTTGTCTCACCCATATCGGTGTCATTTCGAGTCTTATGCGCCTGCCCGAGAATTAGCGCCAATTTATATCCAATTAGCGCCGCCACACGGGATAAATGAAAGTCACGACGCTTGCGCACAACAGGTCAAGTGACAGCAATGAGATAAAAGTAGCATTTTCTGCCCCGCTTAGTCCGTGACACCTCCACTTATGGGCATCAGCAATATAGGAGTATTACATATATGGTCATATTGAAGTTTTCACATTCCTTTTTCAAAATTAGTTTTTAATTTGTTTTCCCGCCACTTGTTCTTTCTTTGATATCGACATCTGTTCTTTCTTTGATTTCTGCGACAATGGAGAAAATGAAAATCCGCATTAATGATTAATTTGGGTCAAATTGAGAAAATAAAGAAGCTCACAATTGGGTACCTTATGAACTTGCTCACTAGCAAACAACCGAGACTTGTCAATTGCTCTAGTCCACTACTTCTCTTCGACAATGCTTGTCCACACAGTGCAGCCTTAAAGGGACGGACTATCTTAAATTACAGGATTCAGGAGCTTCAACTCTGTCACCCCCGCAGACCTTGCACCTGGTGGTTTACATTTTTTAGGAATTTGGGGATAACTTTTCACAAATAAAAATCTTTTTTCAACTCCGATGAAATAGTGAAAATGCTTTTTAAAATTTATTGATTCTCGAACCCAGGATTTTTATAGCAAAGGCATCAATGAACTTCCATTAAAAGTACGTCGACATCGATGGCCATATATACTTTGTATACGGGTCATTCTCTTTTTTTTTTTTATTTTTTAATTTAATGGCTTGTCACCCAATAAAAGGATGTTATTGCCAAAAACTAGTCAATAGGTCATCGACATAAACATTACAGCTCAATGCAATTACTCTCTAAAAATCGTAGTAACACTTTCAATACTTCCCGTCGGCAGTCTGTAAGCAAGAGCTGGATATTTGTAGGGAAAGGGACATTAAGATCTGCAAGATCCTGGAGTAGGGACTGAGTACCGACATTTAAAATGCAATTGAAAAACAAGTGGTTCAAATCCTCCTCCTCTTGTCCACACTCACAGATTGAGGAGTTAAGAACATGAATTTTTGCAAGGTGTAAGCGGATAGAGCAATGACCCAGAAGCATTCGGCAAACCATTGAAGTCTCCCTCTTGCTCAATCTGATCCTGTGAAACCAGGTTCGAGATGGGATAAGTGGCTGAATAGCGGCGTAGTGTCGACCTTTTGACATTTTAGTGAGGTCCCAATGAGACTGCCACTGAAGTGCGGCATCGTTTTTTGTAATATTGAAAAGATCGCTCACTGGAATAGTGGAAAATGTGGCATCCCCCTGTGAGATTGCATTTTTAGCCAGAGAGTCTACCATTTCATTACCAGGGATGCCTACATGACTCGGAATCCAAGCCAAAACAATTTCAAATTTATCCAAGGAAAGGTCGTGAATTATACTCCGAATTTCCATGCAGATCTGATCATCAGGGTGCCGAAAGGGGCTGGATTTAATTTTGAGCAGAGAACTTAAGGAATCTGAAAGAATAAGGCACTTCTGTGATTGTTTTGGTTTACATGATTTTAGCGCTTCTCGGATTGCCAAGCACTCAGCAGTAAAAATGGATGTCTCTTTAGGGAGTTGAAATATACCTTGGATACCATCATTTGGACAATAAAACGCAGCACCCGTGCAGCCGGTTGCCTGGAGTTTGGATCCGTCAGTGAAAATTTGAGTCCAGCCATACCATTCTTTATTTATTACTTCAGAAAATATTCTCTTAGGGTTAGGAGTGAATTTGTCAATTCCCAAGGAGATGACTTTAGGGGAAAAAATGTGATTAGAAAAAGGAAATTTGTAGATAGGGAGAACAGGGTTTGATTGAACTCGAGGGATGAAACTCCCCAATCTGGAGAAGCTCCGAGTCAAAAAAGGAAGAGTTTTTCCATTTCCAATATGCACTAGACTTCGTGAGATCAAGAAGGGATTGAGAAATAGCAAGAATAGGGTGGTTGGGGACCCTGAAACACTTTATAGCCTTCTGATTGCGAGAGGGGGCTCCAATGTTTTCACCTGCAACGCATTAATCGGAGATGATCTCATGGCTCCAATAATCAACCTCAAGCATTTTGACTGAATTTTGTCTAGTTTTATTCCTAAATATTTCGGAAGAGGATCAAGCAGAAAACTAGCATAATCTAAATGGTTCCAGATAAAGGCATTATACATGAGTTTCAGAGTTAAAGGATGAGATCCCCACCATACACCTGATGTCGCACGGAGGAGGTTCAATTTCGTTTCGCATTTAGAGACCACAGAGTTTACTTGGGAGGCCCAATTTAATTTTCTATTGAAGATAATGCCTAAAAATTTTATTTCATTGGCAAGTGGGATACTGAAGCCATCAAATGTGACACACGTCTGGGAAATACGATGTTTTCTTGAGAAAACTATGGCCTGACTTTTTGAGGGGGCCATTTCGAGTCCATTGGAGATAAGCCAGGAGTTGAGCCCCGAGAGAGCTCTAGCAAGCTTCTTTAAAGCAACATGTATATCCTTATCAGAGCAGTAAATTGCTATGTCATCCGCGTATTGGAGTATGGAGCATATCTCTCGAATGGACTCCTCAAGGTCAGCAGTAAATAAACTATACAGAAGGGGGCTGAGGACCGAACCTTGCGGGAGTCCCTTCCAAAGATTTCTGATTAATTTATGAGACGGACCATCTATTAAGATCGTCCTTTCACATAAAATATTAAAGACTAGTTGTACTAATTTTAATGGAAGACCCAGTTTTATAAGCTTATATTTTAATAAGATAGGGCTCACATTGTCATACGCACCACGAATGTCAATAAAGGCTGCTGCAGTACACTTACCGAGAGAAAGAGATATTCTAATATCTGAGGTAAGAATACTCAGGTTGTCAAAAACAGATTTCTTTTTGCGAAAACCAAATTGAGAGGACGAAAGGAGTTCATTATGTTCTGCATACCAATCAATACGGTTTTTAATCATATGTTCAACCACCTTCAGCATGCAAGAAGATAGGGCTATTGGGCGGTAAGAGCATCCAAAATCTGGGTCTTTATTTGGTTTTAGGATTGGGAGAACCAATTGGGCTTTCCATTCCTCAGGAATTTGTCCAGTTTCAAATATTTTATTAATGACAAATAAGTAATAATTTAAAGTGGAGGTGGGAAAATGTTGAATCATGATATAGGATATTTTATCCAGCCCGGGCGAGGAATTTTTAAGGTTTTGAAGAGGATAGGTTAATTCTTGAATAGCAAAAGGAGCATCCAACCAAGACGTGGGACTTGAAAAATGAGTTAAAGATGGAGATTCACTGATATGAGGCACATGTGGAGGTGCCAGATTGTCAGCAAACACTCCTAGCCATAGATTGTTGGAAGACCGTTTAACGGAAGGAATAAAAGATGAGCGATACTTACGGATCATTGTCCATACAGTAGAAATAGGAGTAGTGGGGGATATAGAAGTACAAAACTGTTGCCAACCCTTTCTTTTTTTCTTCCTTAAAAATTTTTTGGTTTGAGCCTGAGTTTTTTTGACAACTAAGTAATTAGCCATACTCATATCTTTTTTGTAGGTAGACATAGCAGTTTTACGCCTTCTTACGGCCTGGGTACATTCTTCATCCCACCAGGGGGGAGAGGCGGGGAATTTTGGGTTAGGGTTTGATTTTGGGATGCTTTTGTCTGCTGCATGTTGGATAATTGAAATTAATTGAGAAAATGTTGATTGAATTTCCTCAGAGGTAATATGCAAAGGGAGGGGAGCGGTAGAGGATTCAAGGAGTTCGCGGAAGTGGTTCCAATTTGCTTTTTTAAAATTAAATTTAGGAACTCTTTTTACAGGAGATTTGGGTGATTTTGAGACAAATGAGAGGATTATAGGGAAATGGTCACTAGAGTGTGGATCTCCTAGTATTGACCAACTGGTTGACGCTGCTAAGGAATTGGAACAGATAGACAGATCCACCGCACTGGCTCGTTGAGACGGGGGACTGAACCTAGTGGGAGAGCCATCATTGAGGATAATTAGGTTATTATCGTCAATGAATGAAATAATATTAGTTCCAGATCGATCACAAAACGCACTGCCCCATGACTGAGAGTGAGCATTGAGATCTCCAAGAATAAAAAAAGAAGAAGGAAGAAGAGAGATAACTGAGTTCCAAGCATCAATGTCGAATGTGCCATTGGGGGGGCAGTATACTGAAACATATCCCACATCATTGACTTTAGCACCTACTATTTGGAATGAGGGAAAGGACGGAAGAGGGATTTGAGAAAAGGAAAAGGAATTTTTTATAAGTAGGGCTACTCCGCCCTTGCCGTCTGGACGGTCATCCCTGAGACAGGAGAATCCTGGGATCTTAAACAGATAGTTCTGCTTAAACCAGGTCTCTGATATTGCTGCTATATCTATATTGTAAGTTTTTAGTAGAGAAACTATTTCATGTTTATTACAAACAGCACTACGGCTGTTCCACTGAAGGATTTGAACATCGGAGGCCATTATGAAGGGAGTTAAGAGATGAAATTATAGAAGCAGCGTTGGACGGTAAAGAATTGCTATTAGAAATTAAATTAATGAGTATCATAAGTAAAGTCTGAATAAAAGAAGAATTTTCATCGCTAATGGCATTTGATAGGGGAGTAGATGGTGGAAGAGTAGGAGTTTTTGTTGGTTGGCTAATATTAGAAGTAATGACATTGGATGGGTTAGAACTATAAGAGAACAGTTGATCATTATGTCCTTGTCTGTCATATCCCGGAGAGCTAGGAACTTTTGATTTAGGATTATGGTATACGGTTTTACGGAAAGAGGTAGCAGGAAGATTAGGTGTAAAGAGGCAACTCTGGGGAGTTTGAGTAACGGGAGGTTGAGATGAGACATTGGCAAATGATTTTTTGGAAATCGAGAAAATTTTGGATGCTTGAAAATATGATGCATTATTGGCGGCCATATATTGTTTTATGTTTTTTTGTCTGGTTAATTCTGGACATGAAAAACTAGTCGCCGTATGATTACCTGAACAGTTCACGCAGGTGGGGACATCGGGAGGATTTGGGCATTGATTGGTAAGATGATTTTCACCGCACTTGAAGCATCGAGGAGAGGATCTACATGTCACCTTAGAGTGTCCATAGCGGAGACAATTATAACACTGAATGGTTGGGAAAGTGTACAGTTCTACCGGCAGAGAATTGTACAAGAGATATACGTGAGAAGGAAGGGTTTGGCCTTCAAAAGTGAGGACCACTGTTTGTGATGGTTTCCATGTGACAGTACCAGAGGAAGTATCTTTATAGTTTAGGCGTCTAGCCTTTACAACTTTACCAATATTTTGTGAAGTAGAGATATACGAAATTATTTCTTCCTCTGAAAGATCAACGGATATGCCACGTACGAGACCCAGGCGGGTAACATTAAAGGATGGAACGTAAGCTTTGAATTTATTATTTTGTGAGTTGCTAAAACTTGATACAAAATTGTTTGCCAAAGCTCCTGATTCAAATTCAACAGAGATTTTATATCTACCTTCTGCCTTAATACCATCTGGGCGAATGCCTTTTGTTTTTTGTTGCAAAATATGTTTACCAAAATCGATTGGGTGGATTGTACCTCGTTCTGTTCTCTGAACATAGACCAGAAAAGGGGATACTGCTGAATCAGAGTACAACAGTTGAGGATGAGGAAGAGGACCCTGAGGAGCAGAAGAAGGCTCTAAAGCTGGGATTATTGAAGGCGTAGGGGAGATAGGAGGAGACGCAACGATGGTAGAGGGCTTAGGTCTTATTTTTGAAGATCTTTTTTCAATTTTCCTTTTTTTAAAAGCTGAAAAAGAGGAATCTTCTGAGGAATCCGAGTCCTCCAAAGGAAAACGCGATATCCCTCTTATGGTAGATGGTGAAGGATGAGGATCAGGGGGATCCGGAGGATCCGGAGGTCTTAAGTCCTCCATTAAGGATGGAGAAACGGAAATTCGTTAATATGCTACAATACAACAAAATATAAACTAAATACAAAGGGAAAAAAAGGTTATAAATATCTGTTTTATCCAAAATAAGTAATTATCCAAGAGAGCAAGCACAAACACAACTGTCACTTTGCAAACTTGCAACAATACCCACCTTAGGCTTAAAATATAGAAAAAAAAAATTGTAAAATGCATTTAAAGAATATGTTTTCACTATTATGTACCCAGTACAAAAACACCATGGACAATCCTATTTAAGGGCTTGTTTAGACACAACGGGAACCGCACGGTTTCAGAATCGCGTGGGTCTTATTTATGTAATCGTTCAGACTTAAACACGTAGTTTGACTAACCGCTACCACCACTCAACCGCTAGAAAATATAACAGTTACCGCCACTCAACCGCTAAAAAATAGATTATTGCGCGGTGCCCGAGCGATTCTATTACTATGGAGCCTATCAATACACCATCGCCGTCATCGCAATCATCACAAAGTTCTGGCTCGCAATCGTCTACATTTTGATGAACAATAAATAAATATCTTAAAGTTACTACGAGTTTTTCTTGTGGTGACACGCTTGCCCTCGTGGTTTCATAGCTCGAAATATCTTTTTATTGACATTTTCAAATAGTCAAAAAATGTTCCTTCAAACAATCTCATTTACGAGTCGGTCACTTAATACTGGACGCACCCAGTATTATTATTATTATTATTTATTATTATTGGTAATGGGCAGGCAGCTTAAGCTGATAGGCCCATATCACTGTCTCTCATTTGAATATCCAGCCTATTCTTAAATTGGTTGACACTGGCTGCAGACACAACATCCTCGGGCAAACTGTTCCACATATTGACCACTCTATTGCTTAATGCATGCTTTCTTGGGTTACACGAGAACCGAGACTTGTTCAACTTCAGATGATGTCCTCGAAGGCCCACATTAGTGTTAAATGTAAACATATCTGTTATATTAGGAATATTGTAGTAGCCCGATAGAATCTTGAATGTCTCGATGAGGTCACCTCTTGCTCGTCGCTCCTGTACTGCCTTTTTCTTTATGAGCAACCACAATAAACATAGTATCTCTTCGTCCACTTCCATTTTCAAACTGACGCTATTCGTGTACACCAATCGCTTACTAACTGCCGCCGTCTGAACACATGGCACAAATCTGCAGTTTCAAAACGTGCGATTTGCAATCGCGCGATTCCCGCGTGTCTGAACGAGTGCTTAGTCTTTCAAATAAAAGAATTTAAGGACTCATCACCCTTCTTACCTGTTGGCTATGTTTCAAACTGCCCTAATTCGGGACTTTCTATGTTATATCTGACAACTTTGTAGGGCACATAAAATACAATAAAGCTGCATCAAAATCTCACTTTAGCCATAAAATGGGCTCAGCACCTTTCCATGAACCCTTCATATCTAAAGTTGGCAAACAACGGCACTATATAAATATCCGAGACGCGGCTCACCAGGGCCTCGGGGATCTCGGTCTTCATGCGGCCGGTGAAGAGATCCGCCCACTGCGCGCGCTTCAGCTCGGGCCTGCGCTCGAGCGCCGCGCCCAGTGCGCCGGCAGCCGCCACCCCCAGAGAGTTGCCGCTGAGGTCCAGCCACTGCAGCTCGCCTTCGGGGCAGGAGTCCACGGCGCGCACCAGCTCCGCGGCTAAGAAACGGCGACAGATGCAAAGTGAATGAGATGCACATATTATGTTCTTATATATCTATTTTCTACATTGCTAAATGGATAAATATTTTATTATTTATTAATAATTGGAATTGCTTACATTTTTCAAGTTCTTTTAAATTAAAAAAAATGGACTTAGTTGTGAAACTTTAATATTCTAACAGTTTAGAATTAAGTAATAAATATATCATCTCTTTATTTTAGTAACATGAATGGTATTTCGATCAAAAGAGAAAATATCAGACGGCTATAGTCGGCCAACGAACTGAAGGTAAGGGATGCGGGTGCATAAGGAATGTGCGTGGTGAGATAGTGGATGAATCACTACGCCTGCTAGAATTCCTGGAATCAATGTGGGCGTGTACAGCACTGAACAGGGGTGGCTAGCAGGGAGAGAGACGCGCGGGGGGATGAGAACCCCCTCACCACACTTCAGTCCCCGCTCAACTTAGATCGTTGGCCTACTATACTTGTGCAAGTATCATATAATAAGAATTTATTTATTATATATAGGAATATGGTCATTTGAGAACAGCTCAAATAATATTCTAATCCTTAACCAGGCCAAATTATTCTTTGAAGGGATAATATAGAAAACTAATACTATTTTAATTTTGCATTTTTTATTTCTTAAAAAAAAAAGAATATATATAGGCTAAAACTAAATTAATGTTCTTAATTTAATAGTAAATTGGATATATTTTTATTTTTTAACAAACCTACCGATGACGTTACTGACCCTGATAGATGGTCCTAGAGTGACGTTAGAATACTAAGTATAAATATTTGATGATGAAGATGACATAATTACACAATGTACTTTTTATAGTAAAGAAATTATATGTATACATTTTTTATTTTTTGTGGAAGAGTTGATCTATTGAAAGAAGGTTTACAATTTTTGGTGACATATTAATTAAATAAAATTAAAATTACTTTGTTTTTTCACTTTTGATAGGCAAAATATCAACAATCTTTTCACTTAACCGTTATGCCCCTTCTAATGACTAATTCCCTAATTAATTCTTCTAACTTCCACCTTTCCTTTCTTTAGTCTTTTCACAAAGTAAATCTATATTTAACTTTAGTATACTAGTTATCCTGAAGATGAGAACATTGTTCTCGAAACACGTTGATATTGTATCTAAAGTGGTGAAAACGGTAATTTTATTTAATTAAAATAAATTATCAGTAATGTTTCATGATACAGAAACTTTAAATAATGTTCAGAACAAAATTTACTTTGTCTATGATGAGTGTGTATTACACACGCAAGCGATCGATCGTCAACCAGATTTATCAATATTATTCACTTTTGACCTGATCCTGTGTCATAAAGAATACATCAATGTTGTCGTCTCTGGATGATATCTCGTTATATAGTGATTGATAATTCTAGGTAGAGGAGAGAGATATGTGAGAGATGTTTATGTATATCTGTGACAGTATTGGGAGGGTGTCTAGTTTGTTCTCAAATCTAGATAAGAAAAATATAATAATGTGGCCATATTATGTATTAGTTTTAAATAAAATTAGTGAAAAATTACTATTATATCGAGAAGTCTTAAAAATATACTTGTCTTGATTAATTCGCACACCAGCGAACACACAATATATTCATTGTGTTTTACGAGTTAAACAATAAAACATTCTCTTTCATTCATAACTCGTCGGCCTTTTGACGTCCGGGTACAAAAGAAAACAAACATAACCTCAAATCAACACGGCGTTTATTTACAATTAGCGAGGTCATATCGGTCCCATGTTACTTTGTCGGCAGAGATTCGGCATTTCTGAATAATAAACCGCCGCCCACCGGCACTGCAGGGCAGAATCAAGGAACACTCCTAACGGTCTCCGGATCGAAAAACCACGCACACGACGTTATAAGTTGAATAATTATTGTAACGCACCATCTTCGGCTGTGGTCAGAGAAAGAGATTTTCCGGCGAAACTGACGCCAGGCTTTTCCTCGGGAGCGTCCGCCGGGGCCATCAAGCTGGACAGCATACTTGACACGCTGAGCTCGTCCATTTTTTCGCCTAATTGGTGTTAAAACTTGAAAAAATGACAAAACACACAACAAACGAAAGATGCGCGCGAAAAAACTGGAACCATGGATTATTGAAGAGACGGGCGAGTGTTAAAACGGTTGGGAAATATTTTTTTTGCACACAGGTAGGTGCGTCGGATATCGTGTGGGGTATCATTGAACATAAAAAGCGCTTAACTGCAAATAACTTGTCAACTTATATTTCGCTAATGTTATTGTATTATATTTGAACACAATTAATTTAGATATTTTGTCAAAATTGTGCAATTTCTCAAAACTAACTCCAGGTACTTGTTTACCATCACGCCGTTTCTCCACAGAAATAGGCAGAGAGGATATAGCGCCAAATTCTTCTGTTCCGAAACACAAACTCTCGACTCATCCACACATCTTCGCATATAAAACGATTGCTACGGCTCCTAACAGATCATCTTCCAGTGTCGGGCCATGCCAGGTCTTCCGAGGTCGTCCTTTCTTTCTGGTGTTGTCAACTACTCTCGTGTCATATATTTTTCTTACCAATTTTTCCTCATTCATTCGCTCAAGATGCACAAACCATCTCATCTCTACCGCATTCACTTGTAAGATGGTCTCTATACTGTTCAATAATCATGTATAATTTCTTTATATGTACTGTTAGTTTCCCATAAATTCATTCTACTTTAGCTCCAGATTTCACTTCCGTACATCAGTGCTGGTACAAAATCCGATTGTGCACCACTAACCTTGCCTCGATAGACATATTTCTGTTAGAATGTATTCAAAGCACCATTCACCTTTTTCTCTGCAGTCAATCTCCTCTCAATATCTTTCTGAGCCTTCCCTTCTGCGGAATGTACTTCCCAAATACACAAACTCATCTACTTGCTCCAAACATTCATTGCCTTTTAGTTTTTCACACATGGTCTTACTTTCCTCCCTCTCGAATGCCATAACTGTCGACTTATGAACATTCATAATAAGGCCACTTTCCTTGCATACATTATACATCCTGCTTATTATACTCTGTAAATATGACATCTCATAGACACAACCCAGACTTTCACATGGATTTTACCTCATCCAACTATCATCGTAATTCATATTTCTTGAGGGTATGCGATGCATTCAATAAACTGATAAGATTATTAGATATTGATCTGTTCGAGTGCAGCCACACAACATTAAGAAAAATTTTGAGTGCAGAATTTTTTTGCTACTTAATAATTAAGTCTCTTTTTCTCTTGTTCATTCTTTTTGTATTATTTTTTAACATGCCTGTGTTTTTCTGCTAATACTTAAGTTTCTTTTTCTTTTGTTTAAATTTTTTATTCTTTCTTGTTACATAATTTTTAACATGCCTTAGTTTAATTCATAAATATTTATCATTACTAACATATTTCTAAATGTGGAGATCTGTAATTGGCCATCTATATTATATCAATGTTTTCTATGCTTCTTTATTGTGCTGTTGGTCTTCCATGAATATTAAATAAATCTTGTTCGTTAATACTAATCATTCACATACAGTAGACAGCTTACAATCAAATCGCTTTCTCGTTCCTATATTCATACATTCAAGTTCTTTCACTCAATTATCCATATACAAGTTGAACAGTCACGGGGACATTATGCTTTCCTGTTTGACACCTTTTGTAATATCAAACCATGGTATGAATGATCCATTGATCTTAAACACGCAATACTTTCATCGCATAGGGATGCCATTGCGTGAAGTTTACTGTTCACTTCTCCTTAACATTTCTCTTATAACTCTATCATAAGTCTTTTGCAGATCTACAAATACACAGAAAAGTTTTTAATTTTTTGCTAAAAATTTGTCCGTCAACTTTTCTTTTATCATCGACCTTACTCTTTCTACCAAAATTCTTCGATAAAGTTTAAAGATAAACCAAGCTGAAAAAACCATTTGCCATATTGTTCCCACATTCCACTCTCGACCCTTTACCTCTGTAGTAAGACATAATAACTGCTCTCCTCCAGTTTAAAGGGGCGTATTTCTATAAATATGGATATAAAATCTCTATCTATCTATCTCGAGAGTAAATTTCTATCTGATCATCCCACCATTTGTCCGTGCAATGGTTTGATTATTATTATTATATAATTAGTTAATCACAGTGCAACAGAAAAGAAAAAAATATAAATATGTGAATAATTAATGTCTTTGAAACGAATCTTTCGATTTGAATTTAATGGTACCTATATCAAATGACTCATTCTAATTTTAAGAAGCTATACTCACTCATCTGTCAAGATACAGAAATAGCAATATTGCTTATTTCAGAATACGGCTGATAATGGCAGTTTGCTGTACAAACTGATTATTCCTCAGAAAAAGCATATATATGTATATAGAAATAAATTATCATAACCTTGCAGAAAAATGAATGCAGAATTTCCCTGCGTGGTTTCAATTGTATTAAAGCAAATGAAATTATAATATTTAACATACATTACTTTAAAGATTTTAAAACATTTTACAGAAGGAATACCTAAAAAAAATGTTAGCTTACCACTCAATAAGTTCTCGTTTGATTTACGTGTTTCTATTCACTACTGAGTTGATCTGAAGTATAGTTTGGAACCCAGAGCCTTTGTATTGAGTGTATATTGAATACATAGGACTGATCCTTCATACATGTAGAAACAGGGACTCAATAAAAAAACAAACAAATCTGATTTGATGAAGTTTTATTTTGCGTAACATATTATGTAATAGCAATAAATATACGTCTGAGATATCATCTCCATTTATACTGTACAACTTACCCTTACTTACGGTTCATAACATGTTCTACTAATTACTAGATTACTATCACTCTAAGCCTCCGTACGGGTGGAGGATACGACGCCGTAGACTCCCGCCACTCGGCCATTCCTAGGTAATGATCAGAAAACTGGAGCCCGTCACACAGATAATCATTTAAAAATGCCAAATTTAATTTCAAGCAGATGTGGAATAATATTTCAGCATTATAAAAACTGTACACTCTTTTCATTTTGAACATTTTGGAGAAGTTAGTGACAACATTACATAAATAAAAGCCACTTTTGCGAACAAAAACAGTTTATATTCTCACCTGTAGTTGAGAATATCTGCAATTCTTGAAATTATTAGTGTTTAAAACTCAAAAATCGTCTAAAAAGTGTTTAATTTTACATGTATAATTCTTGTGTACGTGTGTTTATATATGTCACTGAACTCCTCCTGAACAGCTGGGCCAATTTAAATTAGATTTTTTGTGTGCGTTCGAGTGGGTCCCTGGATGGTTTAGATTCACAACTGGACCCGGTAGGTGGCGCTGCAGTCGGGTTCTTGGATTTACGCCACCCAAACGAAAAGCCAACGTTCGGGCAGGACAACGTCCGTCGGGTCCGCTAGTTTATACAAATCAATCACGTCATTCCACAAAGTTGATGCCAAATCAATATATAATATTTCTGGGATATAATTAATCTATTTTACAAATGGTAAAAATTTATGTATGTTTTCATTCAAAATTAACCACACATCTATAAAATTTTGGAAAGTTGTATACAGTAAAACCGTGAATTAGAACCCCAATAATTTGAAATTTAACATAATTGAGTCCTAAAATGTTAATTTCATAGTAGATTAACCCCAGTTTCAGCCCCTTCCCCTGCACCATAAATCAACACATTTTAGTTCATATAATTGGATTTTTTTTTTTTAAATTGACATAATTTAAAAAATATTTAATTTTTTTTCGCAAATGATAAAACAAAAATGTCAATATTGGGTACTTTAGTAATAGAAATATGTATTGCGATCTTTGTATTAGCTTAATTAAATACTGCATTTTCAAAATTATTTCTTGAAGTATGAGAAAATACAGATATTTTTCACAAATTAATGGCTTTTTCCATGAATATTTTCAAATTTCGCAGTCGCTTCGCAATTTTTTTTGAGATATTGATTTTTTAATTAACGCGGTTCTACTGCATGTGTTATTTATACACCTCATTTACATTATTTGATACAACTACTCAATGGTTGAAACAGCTTGGTCTCTGCGAGACATCTATAATTTATCGAACTTAATAATAGTGTTCTTAGAACATAATAAAAAAATGTTGCAATGATTATCCTACTGTGGAAGAATTGATTTTCAGTGATCTAGCAAATATGACCTTTATTGCATCAGCTTGATGGGCCAAACAAAACATACAGTGCGTATATTTATAGTGCAAATCAAATATACATTAAATACGCTTGATGTTGAAAAAATATAGGCTCGTTGATTGGCTGGACTGTCGAAGGCTCAAGTGCTGTGATCATTACCGAGGAGTAGCCGGTTGCGTCCGCGGCGATACGAAAAAATTTACAATATTCGCGATCCGTATCAAAGATGGAAAGTTTAATACAATTTCCGACGCGGAAGTCGGATCACAATATCGGCAACATACAAATAAATAACTCGACACGTCACATTCAACGCACTCTGTACAAATATAAATAAATAAAAATAAAAAACATGTTACCTGCACAGACAATGTTTTTTCTGATTTTAAAAATATTTATAAACCCAGTTAAATAAAAGCTTTTGCACACTTTTGATAATTCCAGGATCCCATATGATAAGAGTGGATAATAACCATTACATTGCTAAGGAATCAGGCATAGCTTGAAAAGTGAGACTTGGAGGTGTAATATTGTCACGTAATTAGCAGCAAAAACTTCAGGAATCTTCTTTGTTCAATTTTGAAAAGAAAATATTCTTTACGCTTTGGATGAAATGTCTACAGTTAAGGGGATAAGCAACATCAAAATTTGCATTCTTTAAGTTGCAGATTTTATGATTTTATGTTATTTTATTTGACTTGTATCAACGTAAATGAATACTACTGTACTGTACTGTAGTGACAGTGCAATATTTTACGGAAAATAAGTTAGGAATATATTACAAAAAAATGCAAACTTTGGTGTAGCTTATCTCCTCAACTGTCAACATTTAAAGAATATTTTCTATTCAAAATTGAATGAAGACTCCTCCGAAGTTTTTGCTACTAGCTACGAAACACCCTGAATAAGGAATTTGTTATGGGTGTTTATATATATTTAGATAACAATGAGGAATAAATATTTACAAAAAAACACCATGTGAATAAAATTCAGGCAATGTTCAAAGACACCAAAACAAAATACAATTTGGCTTTAGTGTCTTTATCTGTATACATACATATATACAAGGTCAAATACCAAACTCTCCACTTTAATATACAGGGCGTAACAAAGCTAGTCCACAATACTTTACAGGTGGATTCCTGTCTTGATTATGAATCAAAAATATTCAAGCAACCATGACCTAATATCAATAGTTAAGGAGATGCGACATCAAAGTTTGAATTTTTTTCCCAATATTTCTGACTTATTTTATGCAAAACATTGGACTATCATTACAGGACGTATGTGTAATATGAAAAATTCATTCCCTTTAATACAAGTCAAATAAAATGATGAAAACCATTCCGATTCCAATCGAAATATTTTCAAGTTTTTTATTATTTTATTAAACTTTTATTGAAACAATTGAATTTTTTGTAATCGATATAAGTTACTGTAACGATACTTCAAAGTTTTGTAAAAAGTAAGTCAAAATTATTGAAAAAAAATGCAAACTTTGATATTACATAGTTCCATAACTATTGATAGGTTATGGTTATAGGTTATGGTTCTGTGCAAATTTTCTACTCATAATCGAGGCGGGAATCCACCTGTAAGGTATTGTGGACCAGCTCTGTTACATCCTGTATAGTCAATAAATATGGTTTCTTACAAAGGGTGTGAGATCTAGAATAGAGGCTGCCAAAATAAGTTATTTTTGGTGGCTACCAGGAGTAACATTATCTGATAGACTATTAGGTGCTCAGATATAAGGGAGATCCTAGGAACAGATCTGCTACTTCTACACATAGAAATATCTCGTTTAAAATGCCGGAGGAATGATTAGATGCCTATCTTCTGGGCAAACCATTGATCTACTGGCCAGCGGATTACTGGAGCTAATATGCCCCTTTCTACTTCGTAATCACGTAGCAACGAAATGCGCTATTAAATAGTTAAATAAAAATAAAAATATATAATACTGGGGCAAGGATTACTCGGTGATGGGGGTACCTGCGTCATAGTCTGCGAGGATGTTTATTGACGGGTATTCCGGCATAAAAAGGCTCGATGTGTTTAATGAAGATTCCGGCGCAAGAGAATAACGGTCTTTTTGTGTGTGTCGAAACTGCTTGACCCCAGATGATGGCGTAAAGGGGAAGCTTGCGAAGCTATGGGTTGCTCCGGACTAAGTTAGGATAAACAGCTACTAGATTAGCAAGTACTAAGGCAGCCCGAGACACTGAAGACGATAATCGTAACTTTTGTTTTACTGTTCGGAATTTCAACATAATTTACGACTTTATTTTTAATATTTGTCAGAAAAACCTTACACCTCATTTTTTTGACAGCTATCGCAAATACAAAATTCGTTTCATTATAATTGTATGCGGGGTGTATTGGTTAATATTTTTCACTAACAAATTATTTCGAAAACTTCAAAACGGCAGAGTTTTAAGGCACCCCGCAGAGATCCTTCTACATGACGCGGCAACCGGTGGAGATAATCATGTCGCCAGGGTTTGAGTGAAATTAAAAAGTAAATTACTTTCCTGTAAAATGACGTAATGTCTATGATGTAGCGTATCGAAAAAAAATACTAAATATTTTCGTGCAAGTGAGATCAATTTGAAAACAATTTTTCATTTCCTTTCCCAAAAAAAAACAAACGGTGCATTTTATCAAAAAAATCATACGCTACATTGTAGATAATGATATTTTATGGGTGTACAATATGCAGGGTTATTTGGAAAACATTAAGAACCTCGCAGGACTATATCTGTGAAAATGTTCAAGCAGCCATGACCTAAGATCAATATACTTATGGAGTTATTCAACAAAACGTTGAACTATACAAAGAGTTAATTCGCTTCATTACAAGTTAAACCCTGCCGAAATAACCAGTTGGAATGTTTTCCACTTGGAGTAGGAAGATTCATATTATTTTATTTGACGTGTATTAAAGGGAATGAAATTTGCACATTCAATATAAGTTACTTTAATGTTTTACAAAAAAATAAGTAGAAATATTGAAAAAAAAAATGCAAACTTAGATACAACTATTGGTCATGGTTGCTTGTACATTTTCGACTGTAAAGTATTGTGGACTAGCTCTGTTACATCCTGTATATGTGTAATAATAATATACGAGTGCTAAATTTGTACAAAATCGGCCTAATAGCTTTTGAGTTGTCATCTCCACTAGTCTGAAAAAGTGAGTTTCTAGAAAAACACAAAACTTTAATGTTATTCGTTCAAAAATTAACATACTAACACTAATTATTTTTAGAACTTCAAGCTATAAGATAAAGAAAAAAAAGGATACAGCAAAACTCCGTTAATTCGAACCCCGATAATTTGAAATTTTTAAAACTCACAAGTCCCAAAATGCTAATTTCATAGAAGATTAACCCTGGTAATTCGTAATTCAAAATAATTTTTAGCCCTTTGCGCCATTAATCAATACATTTTAGCTCACGTAATTTGAATTTTTTTTAAATTTGACGAAATTTAAAAAAATATTTAGATTTTTTTCGCAAGTGAGAACAACAGATACATAAATGTCAATTTCAGATAGTTCGAATTAATGAGGTTTTACTCTATTTTGAAAATGTAAAGACGGCGTAAAGCTGATAATTAATTTGATTTATAGCCAGAGTGGAGATTTTTAAAATTGATACGCTTTCTGATAAACACTTCATCATTCTTGTAAAAACTCACCAAATTTGTACCTTAATCTCAGGCTCTCAAGGTGGATATTACAATAACCCCTTGCCATAAGAAAATAACTAAAAAAACAAGGTTTGAATACGTTTTTGCACAAGCAATTTTAAAACAAGTATTGGAAATAACTCCCTTCGACACTCCTCAATTTGATACTCATGCGTAAGATGATTAATAAATAAAAAATATGATGCAGAATCACAAATTGCATAAATTTTTTCTTTGAAATATATCCGCATACAACGCAGTACGTCTAGATAAATATTTATTCTAATAATTTACACGCAACCATTGGAGTTGCCGCATCCGACTAACTCCTACTTTTCGCAATTTCTAAACCCTTTTATACAATATTCACTGTCTGCAGTATGTGCTTTATTATCCTCATTCACACGCCGTCTTTCAGCGTTCTGTCTGCTTTCATTCCTCTCGTAGCATTGGCACTAACACTCCGTTATTAATTATTTATTTTTCTATCTGAACATTTTATATAAGACGTGGAAGTACATATTTGTGAAAATTATCAACAAAAATTCCAATAGTTCGGAGCGATTTCGAACCCACGTCCGGGACTGGCATCAAGACATGGTTCCGCATCCTCACTTTGGAATCTCACAGTTGATTACTTCTTCCAACAACGTGATTAATTTTGTACGGCACCACCTTGTCTATCAAAATTAATTAAAAGATTCACCAATCAAGTAACCAAGTTTTTTAAGGATAAAATTCAAGAGAGTTAGGTTAGGCATTCCATAACAGAAAACATTCAATCGAACCAAACTGCTTCAACGCACAACATGGTAAAACGGTATCTGATACCTTGGCATTCTGATTCTCACAATTCACGAACATTTCTTTTCTTCACAATAAAGCTAGACTACTTTAATATTTATGTACATTTTTGTGTCTATAGTAACGTGCGGGCCAAATCCATGAATTGACCGTGAAAAGTCTCTGTTGTGACGGACATAACACTAATTTTGACACTGAAAAATGCTTCCCTACCTCACATACGAGAAGTTCACTAAACAAAGTGTACCGATCCACGACAAAAATATAATTAATTAAGTGAACCACTTTTAGGTCAAATAACTGCTAGCGCTAAACATTTCCAAGTTAGGAATGTCATATTTTCATACATCGTTAGTTCTACTTCTTCTTCTTATTATGCCATCAGCTATCGGATGTCGGCGATCACAATCTATTCACCGCCGCACGGAACAACTTGGGTATGCTGGTACCAGTCCCTCAAGTTACACAGCCATGAGATTCAGCATCTTCTTACGCTTCTTTTTCCACTTATTTTCCACTGGATGATGAATTTGTTAAGACTATACTTTGGTCTTCTCATAATATGTCCGAGATACTCGAGCTTTCAGCACTTCTCGGAATTTCTCTACGCAGGAGAATTTCAACATTCGTAACCCCCTCCCCCAGGAATCTTTCAGTATGCGTCTATTTCAAAGGCCTCAATTTTATGGATTCATTCTTGTTTTAGTAATATGGAAGAAATGGCGAACGTAGCCATGGCGAAAACGATCGTAAAATCTGCCAATGATAGGTCGTAAACCCTGTAGCTTCCATCTCTTCCTTGTTCCACGCAGCGGGCTCAGATTTGGAAACTCTCTGGTCCCTTTCTGGCGAGACCGTGATTGCAAATGCATGCCTCCAGCCCATGTAAGAGAATGGCGGAAATATAACAACGAACCATGAGCATTCTTAGTAGCAGGCCTTAGGGCACAGTTGGAGAATAAAGGTCTCATTCTGAGAAACGCACTTCTGGCCACCTCTATTCCAGCTCCAGATGGATCTCATTTCTCAATCACCCATGCGCCCAAATACTGCAACTATGTTCTACTTCGGCACACCAAAAGATCACATTTTTGTGACTTACCATTATTATTTTACAATAAAAAGTGATACATTTGCATTTACATTGCATTTTTAAATTGAGTGCAAGAATTTGTTATAAGAAATACAAAAAAAAAGGCATGTTTATATGCAAAAGTATCACATTCGATGTTTACAGTATTGTTAGAATTATGAGAACAAAAAACTTTATAACCCGTTATCTCAGAATGCATATTTGTGAAAGGTCTTGCAATCCCCGGCCGCCAAATGATATTGAATTCAAAATTTATAGATTTTTTTAATAATTCATACAACCACTTAAAGGATAAAGAATTTGTCAACTGACTTGATTTTTAAACTGTCCGCAAGTTGATGTTTCACGGGTTATCATCCCAGAACGTTTCATTTTACGTTTTTCACTAAATTTGGAAGCTTTTTAAAGCAACAGAAACAAAAGGCATAAACGAAAGACCCCCCGTACACGTATTAGGTGATAGCCAAGTCGGAAGTTTTAAAAATATACAACCAAACATCAGAAGAACGTGGTGTTGACGGGAGAAACGACGTGATGACTAGCTAGCTAATTAAAAGATTTTTCTCTTCTTCTTTTTCCAGTGCTTTCGGGTTGTCGGACGTTAGCGATCATGTTGGAGATCATAATCTTGCTAGCAGTAATAATGTGCGGATGTTCTTAGGGTGAAATTGGTGAACGTTGCATTGTGTAAAGTGATGCACTTAAGCCAGCTCATACAGGTCCCTGGGCCACCCTATAAAGACTTCCACACACATCCCTTGTCTCTGGGAGACTTATAATTTATTTTAATTAATAATTCCTCTGTGCACAAAATCCAGCAATCGGTACCTTCGTTAGCGATAAGAACCGCAAAACATTGAACCATTTAGGTGGTGGTTTAAAAAAAATTTCATTCAGAATTGGTACATTTTAGTAGTGAGCTTCTCAAATACAATACTTCGAACTAAAGAATCACATTTGTATTTCAACGAGGTCGAGATGAGATTTTTAAGATACTTATGCGGCGCAGTCAAAACGGGAGGAATGGCCGCGCAATATAATATACTACGCACTACGATTCGATAAACACCATGTTTTATGAAGCAGTCAGTACAAATGCGGATACATCTTGGAGATTTTTTTGTGTTCACTTTCGATGCGGATATCGTAACACCATCAGACAAATGCCTGCTCCGGTATGTCAAGTGCTAACGTAAAAATATTTTTCAAAACAAATTCATACAGGCATCGTGTAGCTAGCAGAAAAAAGGCGAGACTTCTTCATTCAATTTTGAAAAGAAAATTTTCTTTACACTTTGCATGAAGTGCCGACATCAAAGTTCGAATTTTTTTCAATATCTCTGATTAATCTTTTGTGAAACGTTATACCATCTTTAATATAGCTCATATCTTATAACATTTTACTAGCTACGAGGCACCTGTATGAATGTGCAAAAATTATATTTAAAAAAAAACAACACGGCTTTATTATACACCATCTCCGCAACGATCCGAGTACTGACGTCTCAACGTGAATAAAATAATTTATATCCAATATATAACTTAGACGTCTAAGATGAACGACAATTTAAACACTTATGTTTTAAATACGGATACATAATATATAGAGTCCACTAAATATATATTATATAATATAATTAATACCTTTATTGCGAATGTCTTTTTCAAATATATACTTATACGTTTATTTATTATACAGGCAGTGTCGACGTCCGCAACTTGTAAAGAGTCGTCTTTCAACATTTACACAATGACCGACCAACGGCCAAACCGCCCGGCTCCAGAACCCCGGGTGGACAAATATATACGCGGGAATTATTCTCGACGAAACAATGACAAACCACCGACAAGATCCTGCAAAAATAGGCCTCGTAATGCTATATTTGTACTGAACAGACAACATTCTCCGTCGGCAAGTGGGCTTCCACCAGACGGAGTCGATCCGGATCCTGTGCAGCCGGTGTTCTCTAATTTATCGTTATTATTATTGAACATTTCTTTTAACGACCGCTCTCTAATAGCGGCAGAATAAAACCATTATCGATAATAACGACAATCTAAAAACGATATTTAAAATCGTTATCTCAAAGCGTCATGTTAAATAGTTCCCTGACGGAGAGCGTTCTTCACAAATAACGGGGTGCCGCATTAGTACTCTGATACTGCTTGAAGTACTCCTTCTCCCGAGACGGCGGGCGGCTGCTAGAGTCCTGCCGGCTGAAGCTGTTGACGGACGAACAAGACGGGCTGCTCGTCACGACGCGCGGCCCCTTCGGCGCCGAATCCGCAGCCTTCTGGGCTTCGCATGTCTTCTGTTGACCCTTTTGTTCGCCGCTTATCCGCTGCAACTTCAAACTCGATTGTGAAAAGTTGGGAATCGGCGAGTTTCTCGATTTGTTCTGTAGGCAGGCTGAAGACGGAGAGGCCGACAATCTTGCATTCGCAGGCTGCTGTTTTAAATTGCTCGGGGAATTTCTTTGATTGGTCGCCGATGGATACGCTCTGCACCCCGGACTGGAGCTCCTCTGCAGATTCTGGGTGTAATTTTCTGATAACCGATATTCGGATCTGTGTCCCGATGAGTACGGACTACTGGTCCGCGTGAACTGTTGCGTGGGAGTGGAGTCTAGCGCGCGAAACGGGCTAGAGCCGCGAGACGAAGAGTTGATGGCCGTGTACAAGGGACTTTCGCCCCTGGAGCTGGCGTCCGCGATCCCGGAGCAGGAGCCGGGGCGCTGCTGTTGGGCAGGCTGCTGCTGCTGTATGCAGGCGAAGGGGCTCTCCACGCGCGAGTACTGCAGGCTCTCCTGGAAGGGGCTCATCCTGAGACTGGCGTAGTACTCGCGCGGGCTGCGGCCGTAGGGGGGGTCGGGGAGCGAGTAGAGGGAGCGGAAGTGGCGGGGGGAGGGCGCTGTCTCCGGCGCGCTCGTGAAGGGGGGCAGCTGGTGGTTGAAACCTGGAATGTTAATAACAAAGGATTGAGTAAACGTTACATTTGATACAAAAGCAATTGGGGTTTATACAAACATTCACTATATTTTTTAGGAAATACGATTTCAAACAACTAATCTTATTCTTCCTATTCTAGATACAGAAAGAAAAAAATACTTTTTTAATATTTATCTCTCTCAGGGCATAGCATAAGTCTTAATGCTTTGTTATTTTATGTCGGTATCCCTCAAAAAGGATCTTTATTTTTAAAAATATATTAACGATTGTATTTTGTATATTTTGTTTGTTAGTTTTACATAAGGTAGTACAACAAAACATTTAAAAATAAAGAAACATATTTTTCCACTATTTCTACGAGTGTCGGAAACTGGTGTATAAAGAATGAAAAGCAGCAGTATATAAATTTTCAGGTATTAAGTAAATATATGCGTTAATCTAAGTAATACAAAATATAATTGAATATAAAACAATGATTCAGTGCAAATAAATATATATTTAGTTAGAAAGAAGTAATATTACCGGCCAATGAACATTTTAGAGAACAATTTTCAATATCAGTGAAGACTAAAAACAGTTGTGTGAAGCACCCATTGCTAAACAATGTCATCGTCATTATTATCAATCACAAGACTTGGGCACGCACTCGCGACTCCTAACTAGATTCAGAGATTCCCATTTAAGCGTCAATAAAACTTAAAGCAGGTAATCGGAGAAAGCGATCAGGTACCTAAATAATCCTACATTTGGAGCGACACTTCAATGACGAGTCACCCCCTGAGGACGAGTAGTGAGATCTGCTCGAAATGTCGGGAGTGCAATGGTCCTTCTCGGGATGCCCGAGATAATTTTTATGTGAACTTAATTTGGTTTTATTTATATTCCAATAAATAGGGGGAAGTCCCGTAACGCCGGACGGCACCTAGCGCCGGACACTCGCACTATCTCGAAAAGTTACAATGCGTTTGATTAAAAAATTGCTGTAAGGGGTGTGGGGGAACATACTGATATAGGGTCATGGAACGCGGTTTGCCTGTGAGGCGAACAGCCACGGTGGGAGCCATCGATTGCTGTTTCTGGCAAGAAGGCAATGCGCCACATAAATTTTAAGTGCGTATTACTTGTATGATTTTGTGTTCAAGTGTTTATGTTTATTGTTAAGGCGGTACATTCACTGCGAATGCATATTTCGGCGTTTTTTACGAAAATGTGGGTTTTCATTATTCATTTATATGATAGATTGCAATTTTTTTAGGGCGATAACTTAGATAGAACCTTTGTTCTTATATAAAAGTAATAAACTGAACATTGTTTATAATAAATAAGAAAAATATAAGCATTAATCCACAGGCCGCGGCAAAAAAAAGTTTTTAATGTTCCCGGGCGACGATTCGTTCGTTGAAAATTTGTATGTAAGCATACTATGTTTTTTTAATATATATAAAGTTTGCTTAATTATCTAGAATCCGTACGTAGGATATTAAGAAATATTCAATATTAATAAAACAATATTTTAAAAATGCTAGAAATTTTTACGATTTTGATGCTTTTCAAATATTGTTTATTCATATAAAAAGATGATTTTAAACGATATATTGTATCTATATTCGCACTTTGAGTCTTCATTCACTATAAAAAAGCTACATTTTTTATTAAAAATACGTTAATTATTATTTTAAAATAAAAATTCTAAAGTGTGAAATGTGTCAAGAAATAGCGCAGTTTTGAATCAGATGCCGCGTGCCGTGCGGGAGAGGCGGACGTTTCTCTGTGGTCCATACACTTTTTCATAAAAAAATCACTTTAAAACGTGTTTTTATGCTAAATTTGACATTAGTTCAAAATAATACCATGTTATATATTCGAAAGCAATCTATTCGTCGCAGATAATGAGTTTTTTTAACTAGTTTGATATTATTTTGCTTTTCTACTGATAAAATTACGTTGAACTTGCGTCATGTGCGTGTTTTGGTGACATTGCAGACGGCGGTATATTCGCGAAGATGTCATTGTAATTTATAAAGTCAAGTAAGATATTAATTTACGACATAATTTTTAAAATATAGATTAATGGTTGTTAATTTTCTTTTTAATACATATTGTTGGAGTAGTTTTTTGTTTATTTTAGATAAAAAATATTTGAATTAAGTTTAATTCACAGGTCTTTTGACATTTCAGTCGGAAGTCAAAATAATATCTAAATCTGCTTATGCGACATAAGTTTTAAATTAAAAAACAGTGATATAAGAAAAATTGTTGTTTACTATTTTTTTATAATACATAAATTATTGGAGAAATATAAATACGCTTTTGTAAATTCTAGACTTAAAACATTTAAAATTCTAATAATAGTGCGCGATCTTGACTTGCGTTCCCACATATTTTATATGTCGGTACTCCGTATGGTTGTCTCATTTCCTCGCAACCTTTCTGTCTTGCATGACATGTAAATAAATACGCTCGTGCAAGGTTTATCTGATATGACGTTTGTTCATGTCTCGATCTCGTATTGAAGTAGCATGATCTATCGATGCATATCGCCGCTTTTGACAGCTTGAAAATTGTTTGTCCCGCCTTAATAAAGATAATGTTCCATTATAATTCGTAGACTGTGAAAGTTTTAATTAATTTCCTAAAAAGTTTTATTATAAAACATGTAATTTTGGGGATTACCTGTCCCCTAGTACCGGACACAAAGGTGTCCCTTAACACCGGACAGTTTAATAATTGTTTTTTCTACCGTGCATTTATACTTATTAGAATAATTACTTTAGATTGTTTAAGATAATTGTTTAAGAGGTGAAAAGAACGGAAGTTTATTGACATGCAGAGAAGAAAATGAAAGGAAAATGGGACCAAAATTTTACAAACTGCGATAGATAAGGTTTTGTTTACAGAAATGAGTTTGAGGAAAGCTTCGTAGCTCTACAATGTCCAAAAAGCACTCTACATACACATCAAAAAAATATCAGCGGCTCAGAAGAGAAAATGTGAAAGAAGTGAAATTCTAAAAACATCGCCTTACCTTACATTATGAAGAAAAACAGAATGAAGAGAACCATAAAGAAAAAATAAAGGAATGGGAACTAAGTTCAAAACAGTAATAGAAAAGAAGGGAAACAAACCAAAAGTGTGAAGGCCAAACGCAACGAAGACTGGATACAATGCTCCAGCTGCCAAGAGTAGGCTCTGAATGTGGAGTTGCCTATATAATATATGTGATTGATGCGGGATTTTTTAAATACGTCCGGCGCTTGGGGTTCAAAGTTAAGTCCGTCCGGTACTAGGTGCCAATGACAAAGATTGCATTTTTTACGATCAAAACTTTATTCAGGTTCCTGAATATGTTAATGCATAAGTTTTATTTTTGTTGATTGATTTAGATAGTATTATATATTGACTTAACTAATTCATAAATAAAGTTTCAATTTTCGAAGTAGTTTTTATTTTATTTTCTGAAAACCTGAGGTGTCCGGCACTAGGGGACTTCCCCCTACATATTTGAATTACAATAAAATCGCAAATCTGGAATTTTACTGCAAAATAATTGTTAAAAACTGTTGTTATAAGCAGATTTTTCTAACCAGCCCTGAAAAGGGCTTCCTCTTATATATGTAGGTATTGTCGACTCCAGCACGGTACCAAAGTCGCCAATGGGTTGTTATTGTTTAAAAATAAATGAGTGGAGGGCGTGCTCCCACCATCAGACCGGCTGAGTGGGGACACTGGAAATCCCCACTCAAGCCAGGCCACAAGGTATTCTGAAAACAAATAAATATGGAGGTGGGAAACAGCGACATCATTCCTGTTTCTACCTCTGGACCAATAACACTTCTTTTACCCGACAACACGTACAGTTATCGGCGATCCAAGCCTCAACAAAATAAAACAGTCTTTGTTCCTGTACTTAACAAATGAATTCATATCAATCACGTCCAACTAACCTGAAACATTGTGAACTGCTGATTTGGTATCTCTCCTTTCCACGTCGCTTCCGATGCTTGCGACGGAACCGGCACTGTGCGATCTGTGCACGCCCACCTCCCGCTCCCCAGAGGTGCTCGGCGTGCCGGCGACCGACCCACCCGCATTGCTCGGTCTGCAGTTGCCGGCGTTACCCGTGGCGCAGTTGGAAATGCTGGCGGCGCAGTCAGCGCTCTTCATCCGAGTGAGGCTGCTGCCGGGCTGGACGGTGCAGGGGGCAGTCTTGGCACCGCACTGCGGCTGGCTGGCGGGAAAGCTATCCCGCTCGGCCGGCTGTCCTTTGGTCAGCGGGCAGATGGGACGCGGGCGCTGCAGCGTGGCGTGGCCGGGCGGCGCGCGGGGAGAGCGGCTCCGACCGTGGTGCTGCAGGGTGGAGAATCCCTGAAATACAGATCAATAGTTTATTTGTGGGCCCAACATCTCAGGTATTTTTTCCTTGCCAGGAGAGTCTAAAACAATAGTAACTACACATAATCCAAGTCTTTCCAACATTCTGCATGAATGTGGAATTGACTAAACTACACATAAAATGGTTGTTCTAGACGCACTGGACAAATATGCGATGGACCACTGTGGAGCTCAGAGTTGTTTGACAGGCGACACACGACATAGAAGTGAGCAAATAGGAAGCTGTAAAGAATTTGTGAAAGTTAGCCTCCACAACCTCCTGAGACCAGAGAGTCCCGAAATCTAGACAAGAGTAATGCGAATTATGAGAGTATCTATCGGTAAGAAAAAAAATTACAAGTTTACGAAGTTTACAACCGACGAGTAAAAAGTTTTCCATAGTCGAGTGATAATTAATGCCCGTTATTATGAATTGAAGAGATCCCCGATTAAATTCGTGTTCAGTGATTCAAGACGTAAACTAATAAAAACGATAATTGATTTCAGGTATTTCGTTTGCTTCCCACAACCAGGATCCTGTGACACTATTATTACCGATATGATGAGCAGCGCACAAGCCACTATTTGACGGCAAGTTGGAAAGGCACCGTTCAAAGTCCCTGGAATTGTGAATTATTGCAATATTGTTAGCGAGTAACAACTTTCGCAATTGAGAAAAATAATAATTTTTCTCGAAAAGAATAGGCATGATGACAGTGTTAAAGAGTAAGTGATTTTAGAGAAGAAAATATTTTGAAAGGATTCTTTTAATATACACATTGAGATTAATAAGATTTTCAATAAAGTAAGAGTATAAAATTGTACGATCCCCCCTTTTAACTGAAACACCGATCAGAGCGAATGACGTCACGCCTAAGTAACCATCACCGTGTCTCTTGAACTGTTCTCATAGACGCAATGTCAATGAGCTGTTGTCATATGTTTACTTAGGCTTGACGTTACGTAGATGCCATGATATCTGGTTTTCGCTCGAAATTAAAAATAGGTAGATGAAAATGCAATTATTTGTGTAAAAACTTAGTTTATTAGTGTACTTACATTATAGAAGGTTATTTCAAAATCTGTCATCATGCCCATGAGAAAATTTTTAACAATAATTATATTTCTAAAACAGAAGTAATACATATTTCATTTTGTATATAGGCTGTTTAAAAATATTTGCAAATATGACACCTGATGAACGTACAATCTTCTTTATTCATTAAGGCTGGTCATACATTTTTCAAGCTGTCTAAAGTGTCGATACGCGTCGATAGAACATGCTACTCCAATACGAGTTCGAGACATGAACAAACGACATATCAGATAAACCTTGCAAGAGCGTATTTACTTACATATCCTCGCGAGACAAAATGGTTGCGCGGAAACGAGACAACCATACAGAGTATCGATGCTTAAAATATATGAGAACGCAAGTCATGCTCACTATTATTCGAATTTAAAATGTTTTAAGTCTAGAATTTAAAAAAGCATATTTATATTTCTCCAATAATTTATGTGTTGTAAAAAAATAGTAAACAACAATTTTTCTTATATCACTGTTTTTTAATTTAAAACTTATGTCGCATAAGCACATTTAGATATTATTTTGACCTACGACTGAAATGTCAAAACACTTGCAAATTTAATTGAATTTAAATAATTTTTATCTAAAATAAACAAAAAACTAAACTACAACAATACGTATTGAATTAAAAAGAAAATTAACAACCATTTATCTATATTTTAAAAATTATGTCGTAAATTAAATATCTTACTTGACTTTCAACTAACAATGATATCAACATGAACATAGTGACGCATTCAATGTCACCAAAGCACACACACACGACAGCGAATGTGACGTACGTTTAATATTAGATTATGAGAAGAAATGCAACTTAATACAAAACTAGTTAAAAAAAACCTCATTATCTGCGATGAATAGATTTCTTTCGAATATATAATATGATATTATTTGAAACTAATGTCAAATTTGGCATAAAAACATGTTTTAAAGTGATTTTTTTATTAAAAAATGAATGGACTGCATAAGCGCGTCAGCCTCTCCCAGCTGGGGCGCGGATTGTGATCTACAAACTGCGTAATTTTTTGACACATTTCATACTATAGAATTTTTATTTTTAAATATTAATTTTATTAAAGAAACTAACTTAAGTTTGAAGCATTGTAACTTTATTAATATGGAATATTTCTTAATTTCTTGAGTAAAGTTACTAGATAATTAAGTAATCTTTATACTTATAAAAAAACATATTGTGCCCACATACAAATTTTAAGAAAAGCTCTATTCACTCTCCAACAATAAAAACGAGTTTTTGGTCGCAGCCTCTTGACTAATTAATTAGTAATTAACTTGTTTCTAATAAAAAAAATAACTTTTAAATAGTGGGTGAGGATTGAAAGTGCGGGATTAAGTAGAATATATCGCTTAAAATCATCTCTTTATTTGAAAATCATCAAAATATGTAAAAATTTCTTGCAAGTTTGAAGCATTATAACATTATTAATATGGAATATTTCTTAAGTTCCTGAGTAAAGTCACATAATCAAGTAAACTTTATACGTATAAAATAAGCATATAACATACAAATACAAAACAAACCTCTCTTCGCCGTGGAACATTAAAAACCGCGGCCTGTACATTAATGCCTATATTTTTCTTAATTATTGTAAATAATGTTCAGTTTATTACTCTTATATAAGAACAAAGGTTCTCTATCTAAGTTATCGCCCTAAAAAATTGCAATCTATCATATAAATTCTGATATAAATGAATAATAAAAACCCACATTTTCGTAAAAAAAATGCCGAAATATGCATTTGCGGTGAACGTACCGCCTTAAATATAAATTCTAGGCAATAAATACAAAGCTTTTTTGTCTCAACCATTACAACCTGAAAAATACTTTTCATCTTACCGTAGGGTTCATCCCGTACATGGGGTTACTAGCCGCCGTGATGCCGGCACTCACTGCGGGGTTCAACCCGTACACCGGGTTGCTAGCTGCCGCGACTCCGGGCGGCGGAGGGCCTGCGGACCCTCCCGCCGGCGCGCCCCCCGTCGAGCCAGTGGTGGTATTACCGGGCGCGGCGCCCACACCCGCAGACAGGTAGCGGGAGTAGCTGGCGCAGTGACGCGCTTGGGAGGATGGGGAGGGGTGGCAACCCACCGCATACTGGTTGACAACAAACATCGTCAGTGGCAGGAAAAAATGTCTAATTTATTCAGATTGTGGTGGGTCATCGGAAAGAGGGTTTTTAAAGGATGTAACGTCTAGGCCCGAATACAGTCAATACGATTTTAGTACGCTTTAAAAGTGCAATTTGTATTGAAAATTACGCTTTTAAGGCGTACTCTAACCTTTAAAGGTACTGATACACATGCTTATTTTTGAGCATGCTCATTAGCATGCTCTAACAACTGTACAACTTGCTTGTTATAGAATGCTTATTTTGAATATGCTCATGAATGAGCATGCTAAAAGTTAACAATCAAACACACGTGCTTATTACTGGTCATTGTCTTGTCAGTGGCTCTTGTCATAGAATAGAGAAGCTCTTGTTCAAAATGGAAACTTTGCAAACTGAAATAGGAAATTCAGTTCTCAGTTCCCGAGATTCCATCTGCACATTTTTGATTTTAGTTTTTATAACTTTTATTGTAAGATTTGAATCATTCATGTCTTTTAATAAAGTTTCAGAAGCATTATTTATTGCTATATTATTTTTATATAGTGGTGAATGAGTATTCCACAGAAATTCGTGATTCCTATAATAAATCACAAAAAGTAACGTTTTGTCATCTCCCCAACGTGCCATATTTGTTTCATCTTTCGAGAACTGAGAAGATCGCATCGATAACCGATACCAGCCACTTTAATCATTAAGTATTGACACTGTATTCGGGCCCTAGAGAACAATATTTTTTAATATCCAGTAAAGTAGAACACTAAAAAAAAATTATGAATAGATTTTTATTTGAAATATAGGGATAAATATTTCGAGGGACCAAATATAATTTATGAGATCTCAATACGATTGCCAAATTTGCTAAAAATCATCAAGTTTACGTAAAAAGCCATTAATTTTTTGAAATACATCCATATTTTTTGCATATTTCAAGAAATCATCACAAAAACACTATATTTATGATGCCAATGAAGTGCCAATAAATAACATATTTGCAGTTTCAAGTGAAAACTTCTAAGGAGCAAGAAAAGAGAACACAGTACCACGACTCTTCAATACCGGAGCACATCAGAATATCACCCAACCGACAAGGAGAGGAAGGGAAATTCCTACTAAATAACTTGGCTCTGGAAATTTAGGCAAATCACAGTGCCTCATATCGTTGGCTTCAATGCATTTTTATTTCTATTTTATTTTGAGCTGTTCCATGATTTTTTTTATATTGATCTCAGTGATTCATATTGATGTTCATGTTCATTGGTTACCAAGTCTCATTACTCAGCTTATTTTTAAGTTTTGTTATAACCATATAATATTATCCTATGTAAATCTTATACATACATATTATCCTATGTAAATTATAAATAAGCAATGTACTTATGCAAGGAAATGGAAAAGAAACGTGCCGACAAGCAGTATAAGGCTTGGCACGATCTTTAACAATAGAAAATATGTATCAATTTAATAAAAAAAATTCTAGGCCAGTGAAACTTTATGGATACAATTAAAAATGTATTTTATTTTACGTTATTAGAGAGCTGTTTAAAAAATAATGTAGTGATTATCTAATTCCAAAAAACTAAATACAGTGAAACTCTCTTAATACGTTTTTCAAGGGACCAGCAAATAAAAACTTATTAGGCGTGAGAACATATTATGAGTGATTTCATTATTTTCATATATTATTTACACTTTTAATTTTGTGTTTTAATTGAAATTTCCTTTATATAATATGAAAATTTAAGGACGTCTCTTTAAAAAAAATTAAGTAGGTAAATATATAAATTTGTAAAATATTACCTGAGGGTCAGAAAACAATAAAAACCACCAAAAAAATAAAAATTTTAGCACTGTCAAAAAATATTTTCTTAATAACCATACTAAAAGAAAACCATAAAATAACTTATGTAGGTATGTCAATACCTATGTGCAAACCTTAATTTTAAAAGAAAATATACAAGTTATCTAAATTACTATTGCAAAAAAAATACCTATCTTAAACTAATAATATTATTAAAGGAAAAGTCAATCAGAATTTAAATATAAATCGGTGTATAAACTAATAATAATAAAAAAAATACGAAAATTACCTGGCTTGGTAAAGATTGCACATTTGTAAAAAAGAACAATTTGTAAATAGTATTCTACTTAACTTCATTTTAAAAATGTATCCCTTTTGATGATTTCTACATAATTTAGGTGTACATTCATTCATTTGCCTTGAGCAAACTCAATGGGGCAAAGTCCAAAACAACCCGCCAATTCAGGGGCGAACTTAACACAATAATATTCTTTTGAGATTAATAACGATTTTCTTTATTTTAATTACGTTTGATTTCACAATACCTTAATATTTTCCGGGGCGCAAAGAATATTCGTGATATTTTTTATCGTTAAATTAAATTTGATCCGTTTTTTTGTAACTTAATTAGAAAACAATCAGAGATATTACGTAATTAATATTCCCGATTGTTTCCTCGAAGAAATACAACCAAAATGAGAAGAATTTCGTTTAGGCGAATTAATTTTGCACTGACGTTGACTGATTTTGCGATTGCGACTACTTATATAAAAAATTATCATAAATAATCGCCGCATAAAATTATTTATTAAATATTATTTCACTTGTCAGTATTCAACCATTCTGTTTTGTTTTACAATATTTTAATAGATTTCAAAATAATTGTTGTTCAAGAGACAAGTTTATTCATGGATAAACGTTAACCGTCGGTCGTTTATTTTATTTCTCAAGAAACTAATCAAATCAAGCTAATCAAAACTAAACCGGTAATAAACCGGCGGAAGTAATGAATAGCTCCCAATGATATCTACGAAAAATAAATAATTAAATTTCAGCATTTTAATGAAAATAATTCAAAAACAGATTTATTTTTAACCCCCCCTGGGCCGCCGTCGCATATATCCGACAGGCACAAAATAAATTATTTATCGACGGCCGCGTATCGAATTTGAAAAACGTAATTTTATCCCAATAGAGAAATCCTGTTGTGACCTGTCGTTCCATTTTCAACTCAAAAACATCACCGATTATATTTTAAATCAACAATCAAAACGGAAGTTTTTCTGCCGTCAAAATCGTATAGAGAAGTTGTAGATGTCGCCCCGATCGCATGTTGTGCAATCGAAATTCAAATATTCCATCGTCAAGGTCACGCGCAATGTGCGCGGAAAATACGATTTATTTTTTCGATTTTCGATTTATTTGTACACGTATATACAAATATATACGATATGTTTTGCGATATTTGTCAGTTTTTGTTGGTTTATGATTCAATTGAATACTAATAGTGATTTATTAACAAAAATACACGCAATTTTGTTGCGTTTATTTGAAATATGTGTGTGTGTGAAAGTGTATCATATTTATGTGTTATGAGTGCGATGTCCCGTCGTGTGCCGTGCCGTGCAACAAAATATATCACACAGAAGAAGATTATTATTATTAATAGTAGTGTTGTCTCTAATAAACAAATAAAAAATAATTATTATTTTTCAGAAAATGTTGCGCTGGCAACATTATGGAAATTCAAAAAATGATTATTTTTTTTACTTAAATGATAAAAAAATCATTGCATTTTTACACTTACGATAAAATAATATGAATGTGTGTGTTTTTTTTTTAATATACGCATGTTTTCATGGTTTTTTCGTAAAAAGAAAAATCACAAAAAATTCAGAAAATTTACGGCCCACAACAAGTTAAGAATGAAAAGAGCGTGGAGTAAAAATAATCAAAGAAAAATTAGTACAAACAAGTTTAAAGGATTATTTGCGCTGATCAAAGCCGTCAAACAGGTAACTCGCCAGTCGGGTATGCCGACAATCGCGCGAAAATTATTGTACGATATATGAGTACTTGAATTATGAATTGAGTAATTTAAGTGATTAATTGTCTTTAAACTCAATTTGTTTAATTAGCATTGTACGTCCCACGACTTCACGCGACGCGAGGCCAGCGCCACACTGCGCAGACCTTCCGTCGCAGATCTTCCATTTTACTGTATCAATTTTTTTTTCCATTGTATAATACGCACTTATCAATCGCACTGCGCGGACATTCGAGGAAATGACGCGACCGCGACATCCGACATCCGCGCAGTGTGGCGCTGGCCATTGTTTTACTGAATTTATCGGCATTTATTTCACGCGTTTGAAATGATGTTGAATGATTTTAATGAGCTAAATAGGCCTAGGAAGCAAGGCAATCTAATAAATAATTAAAAATAAAGAGTATAATTGATATAAATACTTGTGAATTTTAATTAAATTACGGTATATTTTGGACGTTAAATATTGACGAAAAAGAAACAAAATATTACAGTAGTACCTACCGAAAGGGCTTCTGGAATTGTAAATTATCAGGTGCACCTGCTAATGTGATTGTGCATTCTCAGAAATGGATTTTTCGGTCAATTAAGAATGTTTGCATAGTTAAGAATGAAAATAAATCAAAAATTAGTATCACCAATGCGGCTCTGCGAGTATTATAGGAGTACATTTGAAAGCCAAGCATTCTTTGTTTATATTGGGGATTAAGTTTTATTGTCTCGCCTTTTCAAATAATACAGTTTTTGTCAAACTACTTTTATGGCTCTGCAAGAATTATGTATTGTAAGCTGCCCATTTTGTGAATTTTGAGATTTATTTGGGTTAATTGTTTTAATAGACTATTCAAATACTGCAGGGTTTTTTCAGCCCCTAGAACTTTTGTTACACACCAAAACCACTTAATTTTTATTGCACCCAATTTTCGTAATGTTATTTTTAAGAATGTTGAACAATTTCGTCTTCGGAAAAACGTATTATGAAGATTTCTTTGTATGAATAAATTGAGTTCAGCTAAAAATATTAGCACTACTTAAGGCGAGAAACGAAAATAAGCGGGATACGTATTAAGCCTAAAAAAATTAAAAGGTTTGTATGGGACTTTTTCGGGACCGCAGAATTTGAACTTATTTAGCGGGAGAACTTATTAAATGTGAATTTATTAAGCGAGTTTCACTGTATTTAGAATTTCATTGAAAAGGTGGTAGTGAATCTGAATTAGCAATAGATGAGCTAACCGTAGAGTACGATTCGCACTGCGGACTCGGACGCGTTACCTGCGAATGGCCATAGTCCGCCGGCAGCGTTCCGCTCCTGTCTGCGTGCGGCTGGTTCCTGGCCCACGACTGAGAAGCTGAAACATTAATTAATAAAATATTTTATTAGCGCACGGAAAATCACGCAACCTAGTAGGCAGGAACTTGCTATATTGGTAGGGGGGGGGAGAATGGTATCAGAAACTGTTAAAACTGTGCATGCCAGATGTCATGTGGAACGAAGTCCGCATTCGCCGGCCAGGAAGTTGAGAAGGAAAGGGTGGAAGAGGCTCACCTTCGGTGTGTCTCGCGGGGCTGGAGTGCTGGTTCCCGTCGCCCAGGTCCAGCTGCAGCGCGGGCACCGCCTCCATATCCGACTGCTGGTACGAAGAAGCGGGCTCGCCTGAAACATTTTCACAATCGGTGGAAGGGAAAATTAGTGCTAATAAAAATAATCAAAATATGAGATAGGATATTCTGTTTTCATTAAGGCAAAGTGAATCTGTAGGGATGTAAATATACTTGGTAGTTTATTAGATACAAGAGGCCTGTTCATTATTTTCCATATTTGTAATCCCTTAGGCCCAGTCCTATCAATTTGGATTTTAGTTGGCAACGCCAGTTTAGACTGTGAATCTCGTTCAAGTCAAAAATTTGAACAAATAAAATTTTAATTGCAGACTGGCTTAAACAAGATTCTTAGTTTAAAACTGTCATCGCCAATTATAATCTAAGTTGATACAACCGGCACTTAATGAGTTAAGACTTTTATGGTTAGTTCACCGAGCCCTCGCTAGTCTCTGGACCTTGTGCTGATGGCTTTCAACCTGTTTAGGTCACCGCAAATTTAAAGGTAAGGGTTTTCAAAATGATATTGACATTGTTGATATTTTTTTTCTTACATAAATCTCCCAAATTGGTTGAAGAACGATTTGATAAAAATTCCTTTTAGATGGTTAAAAGTAGTTTAATTTGTAATATTGTTTTCAGTCAAATTTTCAACTCAATACTTATACAAAAACATGCATTTTTTTAAATATTATACAAACTTTACAGCAACATGAGTCATGCGTACCTTGGTTCTGGGCGGAATTCCAAGCGTGGTTCCGCCTGCGGTTCTCCCTGTTCGGCCGACCGTACGCTCCGAACCCGCATCCCTCCTGCAGCAGGTGCTGATTCGGATTCATAAACGGAACTACAGGATCGCTCGGCCTCTCCTTGCCGTTCAGCGGGTATGCCATCCCATACTGACGGCTGTCGGGATAGAGGGGGTTCAGGGGATTCATCCTCCCGTCTGCCACGAAGCTCGAATAGACGGTGCGATCATATATTCCACGGCCATCGACGCACGGAGATCTGCCGTCACACGCATACATCTGTCTGTCGCCGCTCACGCAGGGAGAGGTGTCTGCGGAGTATGGGGCCACGCAGTTGGAGTAATTCGTCACTTCTCTGCTGTGAAACATGTTCAAATTCAGCCCAGACTGAGGTGTCACGGCGACATTCTGCGGCTGTTGTTTTCTTTCGTCCCTGTTCAGCGAGTACGAGATCGCACCGGAGTGGTACGACGACTGCAGCGCGTTATCGACATCTTTGGTTGGATCTTCGGCGTACCGGAAGCCCTCGGGCGGCTCGGTCTTGCGACAGGGCGCCTCCGATTGGCCGATGCGGAGGCGGGTGAGCGATGAAGTGGCCATGGCGACGTCGGGCATTGCTTCCGAGAGGCCGCGGCCATTCTGAATCTGCCGCCGGCGTTGGCGCGTCACCACAGACTCGACAGAAAGAGGCCTGGAGAAAAATGTATGTGTTAGTGAAACTCTGGTTAAAAAAACTATTATATTAATTACTAGGTGTTCGTACCCGGCGTTACCTGGGTAAATAATTTGGTTAAAATAAGTCTATGGGACACACACACACACACACACACAAAGGTTCCGTTGTTTTTCAAAGTGTCTAATAAAAACTATATTTTCATTTAATTTAGACTGGAATGGATGAGATGTCCAGGGGAGAATGTGGCCATTGTATTCCGCCAGGACCTAAAGAATGTTTGCAAAATTCATGTCAAATCTGTCAAACATTTCGGGTCAGATCGGTCAAACGCTACATATCAGGGGGACAAGATGAGGGAAGAGGGTAAATGTCGTCCATGTTTCCCGCCATCATTAGAGTCATGTATTAAGTTTATGGACTGACAGAAAATGGGATTTCAGTGTTGTTATTATTAGAAACTGGAATAAAGACAAATATTTGAAAGAATTTGACTAAACATCCTTGAACCAGAGGCCTTGGGTGTTTAATAGTAATTACCTGGACTTTTCTCCCTCCGTGAGCAGTGCGGGCAGCGGCCGCCGGCCCCCGACGGGCGAGGCGCACCACGGTTCTAGAAAACAGCCATACATTAGCCGCCGCTTCACATTTCTTTAAAACCGTAGCGACCGCAAAGCCAGACTAGAATAAATATATCAAATGTAAACAGAGCGTGGCACTGCTGACACCTCAAACAGTACACTGGTATGGGTAGGCAGATAACGTACATTCTGACTTATACTGAAAAAAAAGTCAAGATGTCTATCAAATTACAATACGGTTACCCCGGTTAATTCGAACCCCGGTAATTTGAAATTTTTCAAACCCAAAATGCTAATTTCTTCAAAAATTCAACATGTTTCGGAGTCAATGGCTTCTTTGTCAGGATAACAAAAATAAAATTTAAAAATCGAAGTATAGATTAAACAAAATATTAAAAATATATATATGGAAAATGAATAATATAAAGTACCTACTTAACATGAAAATAAATTTAAAAGATAACTATTTGCAAAAGGGATCTGATTATTTATAACATTCAATTTACTATTAACACTCTTTTTTATTTCCAAAATTTCTAATTCATCTTACTTTTATGTTTCTTTTTGTAAAACATTTTTTATATTTCTTTTTGTGACATAACAATGGTTGATTTTACATATGATGATGATGAGAATGATGGATAAACCGCCGAATCTGATGAGAGTTATGTGGAATTTGAATTTCCAGAGTTTTTTGAGCCTGACGAATATGAAAATGATGTGCCTGACGAAATAGATAATACTACTAGTCACGTCGATAGTAGACCATTATTTCATTGGGATAGCGATCCAGTCGTGCCTCAAAAGCATAATTTTGATTCATCTCGGTCAGGCGCAAAATTGGCTACCAGTGAAGGCAGCGGGAAGCTGATTTTTTAAAAATATTTGTTTGTATGGCATTAGTTCAACACATTGTAAACGAAACCAACCGACAACATCAATATATAAAAATAGAAGCTCTTCTGTAACCAATCAATTGCAGCAATGGACTGATACGACCGTCGATGAAATTTACGTTTTTAGGCGTTTTATAGACGTTTTTTATATATGTGCAAACAATGTCAAGTAGGGCTATGTGTTGAACCGTGTTTTGAAATATACCACACTCATGAAGACTACATAAGATATTAAATTTGTAACATTAAAAAATAGATTAAAAATACAAAAAAAGTGAAATTGTGACAACCCTGTTGTATATTTTGTGGAATGAATTTATTTTGATTTTAATTCAAAAAACTCCATCATAAATTCGGAAAACATAATTCTTTGATAAGTCCTAACACTTTTTCTTCATTTTATGTTTATTTTTATTGTTTTTTACTTTATTTTTTCCTTTACTTTATTTTTTTATTTTACAGAAAAAAGTATGGCCTATAGGTGTCCCTCATAGTAAATATGGCTGGCAGTTAAAGGGTTACCAGTTACGGAGATAGGCTACATCAAAGTTTGTGTTGAAACAAGACATATTACATGATGTATTACGCATTCATTTCTACTCCCCAATTCTATTTTGTATTTTTTTTAATTTTTGATGCCCTCAATTTTGCATTAAAGACCCTTTATGTGTCAAATATATTTTTTGTAAGTACCTAAACCATCTCTGGAGTTCTGGAGACACCTCCGGTTGCCGATTTCATCCAGCTCCGCGTCCGTATCGTCACCATCCTGACTCGACCTGTGAGTGATGAAGAATTAAATTAACATTGTAATACTGAATTTTTTGTGTTTTGTTTTCATATTTAAATGTGGAACAATGTCGATCAACATCACACTAGGTAAGGAGGTATATCTATACCTATAAAACGCAATATCTGTCTGTCTGTCTGTTCTCTATACCAATCTACACCATTTGTCCGATTCGATTCAAATTTTGCATACTTATGCTGTAAGACCCGGCGGGTAACATAGGCACTATTTCCCCCTTCCACTCCCCCTGATATATTTTCTGTACAAATCTACACCGTACGACCGATTTGACCCAAATTTTGCATACTTATTTGTCAAGACCAGTCGGGTAACAAAGACAACTTTTCCTCCTCCCCTTTTACCCCACACCCTCACATGATATATTTTCTGTACAAATCTACACCGTTTGCCGATCTGATCCAAGTTTTGCATTCTTATTCTTTAGGTCCCGACGGAATACATAGGTCACAATTCCCTCCTGAAGATCCTGTCGATCGTAGCCTAGATTAAATGGAAACATTATTTTTATTAGTCTTTGCACAGCAGTGGAAGCTTTGTGTCACCCACAAACCTATTTTTAACTAAAACCTTAAGCCGAGCAATGCCTTTTACATAATTTTCAACCATGGCATATTGTAAAAAACATTATTTATAGTCCGCTTGGAGGGTGTAGCTGTTTGTGAATGTGTTAGGATGAATTTCGGCGCATGTAGGGTATAAGAGATAAACAAAAGTTTAGTTTTGAAATGTACAATATTATCGTAAAACATATCCAGGTTACTTTCACAAGATTTAAAACTGTTTATGGCACGATTTAAAGGCAAATTCACAGCGGCGTTAGTCTTACAATCATTTATATGCGTATATATCTATAGATCTACGCCTATTTCCTTTGACTACAAAATAGAAAATATAAAATTGGATGTGGTCAAGTCTATCAAAGACCTTGGAGTTATTCTAGACTATAAATTTACATTTAATTAATGAATAAATAGATTATATGGTAAATAAATCCTTAAAACTCTTAGGGTACGAACATGCCAAAGATGCTTCACTGCGATACCTCGCGGTCGCGGTTTAGCTCGCTATCTCGATGTCACCTCCATGTAAAACAAATACACGCTAGTAGATACGCACGCACATGCCGAAAGATACCTCACTGCGATACATCGCGGCCTACATGGAGGTTTAGCTCGATGCTTTCGTGATAACAAAATATTTTGTTTTCACATCGCGGTCGACCGCGAGCAGCGATGTGTTCTGGCTCGTGATTGGTCATATTCGCCTCAGCCTAGCGAATCTGTCCAATCACGATCCAGATCACATCGCTGCTCGCTGTCGACCGCGATGTAAAAACAAATGGATCTGTCATCTGTCATTAATCCCGTATTGCTCATGTCACGATCGCTATAGTTATCTTTTAAACTGTTTTTACTTGATAAATACTGTGAATTGAATTATGGATAAGGAGGTGCTAATTGATTTGATTTTTAATATTCCTGCTTTGTGGGATAAGCGGGAGAAAAATCACCACAACAAATAGCGAGTATCGACATCGAGGTGCGACTGAACCGACATGTTCGCACCGCCATCCATGTAAACAGCGAGTATCGACATCGAGATAGCGAGCTGAAACCGCGACCGCGAGGTATCGCAGTGAGGCATCTTTGGCATGTTCGTACCCTTAGGCTTTGTCAACAGAATGTCTTCTGATTTCACAAATATTTACACGATCAAATCTCTTTACTGTGCACTTGTCCGTCCTATCTTAGAATATGCCACTGTGATTTGGTCTCCATTCTATACAAACCAAATAAGTCACATCGAATCCGTGCAACATTGTTTCTCAAGAAAAATCACATGGATGATGGGCTTGGATAGAGGAGATTACTTGTACAGTGAAATTGAGTCAATGTTAAAAATTTATAACCTCCAAAAACGTAGAGAAAACACTGACTTAATCACCATATTCAAAATATTAAATGGCCACACTGATGTGCATTCGTTGCTGGGCCAAATAAAATTCAATATCCCTTCCCGTAGACTCAGAAATAATGAACTGTTGTTCCTTAGCCATCATAGAACCAACTGTGGATTCCATGCTCCCATGTCACGGTTATGTCGTTTTATAAATTCAAGACAGGATCTGGACTTCTTTGGTGTAAGTCTGTCCAAATTCAAACAATCTCTGATTAGATAGTCTAGATCTTGTCTCCATCTTGTTAGCACTTTTCATTTGTCCTTGCTTTTCTTTTAAATTGCTATAACTTTTATTCTCTTGTATTTTATGTTGTTCATGTTATGTAATATATATTATTGGACTACGTCCGTTAATTTCAATAAATAAAAAAATAATAAAAAAAGAGGTGCGTGCCTCGAACAGCGAACAGGAGTATCAAAGGATTCGCAGAAGGCAATTCACGACAGTCGATATTGTCATGCAATACACTGTGTAAGGGCTGTACGATAAGTACCTGCGTTTAACGAATGAGGTTCACGTCAAATAAGGAAGTCACCGCTGAGTCCTTTTTTGCCGAGTTTGACAAATCATATTTTTCAGACAGCTTAAAAAAAAGTTGGCATATCGCTAAGTAAAATGATGACATAATGACAGGTGGTGGAACGGTCTAATCCTCACCTGGCAGCGTGCTGTTGGGGCGTGCTGGCATCGCCCTCCGCCACGGCCCCCTCCAGAGTGTCAGCCACGGAGTCGGGGAGGTTGAACTCGCGCACCACCCGCAGCCGGATCTATAAATTATATTTTTCTCATGTTACAATTGCATTCACAAAATTAAATATTTTTAAATAAATATTTAAAAAGAGTAAGACAATAAATTTAAATCTATTGTCTTGGTGGTAAGTTTATAGAACTCCACAATGACACACACGGAATTAAAAAAAAACTGTTTTTAAGTTCTACTTCTAGTTTTTAATTTTTTGAGATTTCTTTCAATATATGAGGGCATTATTAATCTAAATATTTTACATTCAACAGCTTGTATTTATATGAAAAGTATTGAAAAAAAATGCTGTATAATTTTAAGAATTAATTAAGGTTTTTTGTATTTCTGCATGATTCTAAGAAACAATTCTGTTCAAACACTAATGAAAGGTAATACATATACATAACTATCCTCTTCCTTATATGTATTGCCTTTCATTAGCGTTTGAACAGAATAGGCATGATGACAGTTTTAAAGAATAAGTGATTTTAAAGAAGAAAATATTTTGAAAGGATTCTAAACAATGATCCAGTTTTAATGTACACATTGAGATTAATTGGCCATTTTAACTTAAACACCAGTCAGAGCGAATGACGTCACGCCTAAGTAACCATCACCGCGTCTCTTGAGCTGTTGTCATATGTTTACTTAGGCTTTACGTCACGTAGATGCCATGACACCTGCTGGCATTTTTGTGTGAATTTAAAGATAGGTAGATGAAAATGCAACTATTTGCGTAAAAACTTTTAGTCAATTAATGAAATAATGTTATTTTCGGATAATGATATTTGATTTCATTTTTTGGGTTTATTATCGAACATGAATTGTTGCAGGTCATTCTGTCGCAGTTGTTATTGTGGATGGTCATTTTTATATCAGGCGGTAATTTATGTTTTTTTATTGAAAAGGGAATGAAGTATGTTTTTTCGGAGTTTAGGGAGAGCAAATTGTTGTTGAACCAGGATTTCGGTACACTCAGATCTTTATTTGCGTGTCTGTTTACTGTGTTCCAGTCAGGTTCACTTATAATAATAGATATATCGTCTGCTGTTATTATAAGTGGTATGATATGATTTTACCCATCAGTTTGAAGATGTCGTTGACGTATATTATAAATAGGAGTGGGCCCAGAACTGTCCCTTGGGGTATTCCAAAGTCGCTGGTTAAGGTGGTACATACATTTTTCAAGCTGTCAAAGTGGCGATATGTGTCGGATAGATCATGCTACTTCAATACGAGATCGAGACATGAAAAAACGTCATATCAGATAAACCTTGCAAGAGCGTATTTTTTACATGTCCTTGTGAGATAGAAAGGTTGCGAGGAAACGAGACAACCATATGGAGTACCGACGTTTAAAATATATGGGAACGCAAGTCATGCGCGCGTACCATTATTAGAATTTTAAATGTTTTAAGTCTAGAATATAAAAAAGCGTATGTATATTTCTCCAATAATTTAGGTATTGTAAAAAAAAGTAAACAACAATTTTTCTTATATCACTGTTTTTTAATTTAAAACTTTTGTCGAATAAGCAGATTTAGATATTATTTTGACTTCCGACTGAAATGTCAAAACACTTGTGAAAATAATTTAATTTAAATAATTTTTATTTAAAATAAACAAAAAACTACTACAACAATATGTATTGAATTAAAAATAAAATTAAAAACCATTTATCTATATTTTAAAAATTATCTCGTAAATTAATATCTTACTTGACTTTCAAATAACAATGAAATCAACACGAATATAGTGAACATAGCAAGTCAGCAAAAGTGACATGCGTTCAATGTTAGGTTATGAGTAGAAATGCAATTTAATACAAAACTAGTTAAAAAAAACATTATTATCTGCGATGAATAGATTGCTTTCGAATATATAATATGATATTATTTTGAACTAAAGTCAAATTTGGCATAAAAACACGTTTTAAAGTGATTTTTTTATGAAAAAATGATCGGACCACATGAGTGCGTCCGCCTCTCCCGGCTGGCGCGCGGATTGTGATCTGCAAACTGCGTAATTTTATGACACATTTCATACTATAGAATTTTTATTTTTAAATATTAATTAACGTGTTTTTTATAAAAAATTAGCTTTTTAATAGTGAATGAAGACTCAAAGTGCGAATATAGATACAATATATCGTTTAAAATCATCTTTTTATATGAATAAACAACATTTGAAAATGACCAAAAATCGTAAATATTTAAGCATGTTTGAAAAATGATATCTTTTTTAATATTGAATATTTCTTAATTTCCTACGTACAGATTCTAGATAATTAAGGAAACTTTATATGTATGAAAAAACATATTATGCTTACATACAAATTTTAAACGAATCACACTTTGTCCGGGAACATTAAAAACGTTTTTTTTGCCGCGGCCTGTGGATTAATGCCTATATTTTTCTTAATTATTGTAAATAATGTTCAGTTTATTACTTTTATATAAGAACAAAGGTTTTATCTAAGTTAACGCCCTAAAAAAATTGCAATCTATCATATAAATTCTGATATAAATGAATAATAAAAACAGTGAATGTACCGCCTTAAGGGCAGGCTGTGTCCAGTTAATTTTTACATTTTGTGGCCTTTCGTGGAGATAGCTTCGGATCCAGTTTAAAAAAATTTTTTTTTTCCTAGGGATTTTAATTTTAGTATTAGTTTGTCATGGGAAATTCTGTAAGATCAATGAAAATTCCAATACATTTTTGAGATATGTCTAGAGATACTAGGATAATGGTAGATAGCCTGCCAATCGCGTCAATCAATCGAACAGTCGCACGTGACCATAGTAAATTCCTTTGTAACTCCGTTGATGACTATATGTCACTGCAAACAATAGATGTATGATGTAAAAAGGGTCCAAGTACCTATTAGCGCAGGTATGAACACATTACAGTAATTTTATATAGTTACTGCTGTTATTTTGATGCATACAATATCAAATATTTATCATGGGCAGAAAATAAATCAATTTATATTTTTGTGATGTAATGAAATAGACACGAATATCAAACTAAGTGAGAGAGAATTATATTTTGTTGGAGCGGGAGCGAGCTGAGAGCGGACCAGAAGCGACCCGATAGTGTGAGCTTAAGATTAGAGTTATAAGAAGGACCCCGAGATCGGATCGGTTTAGAAGCAGAAGTGTTTCTGTATACTGATGTTCAACACTCACCTGGCGGTTGACTTCGTGCGTGTGGGTCAGCGCCCGGCTGGTGGCCCGCACGCACGCCGGCGCGCGCCGCAGCTCGGCCTCGCGCGACAGCAGCGCGCGCAGCAGCTGCGGGGAAGGCGCCGGCGGAGCGGCGGGTGCCAGAGGGGCAGCTGCGGCTGCGGCAGTCCCCGGCGCGCCGCGGGGACTTTCCGCTGCGGCCACGCTGGCCGAAGAGCGCGCGCGGGGCTCGGCTGACACCTGGTGACAATGTAAAAATAATAACGCGACGCCGGTGTTTTGACTTTTATCATTTATAATTTAATTCTATCCTACTATTATATTTTAAAAATACAATTGTAATGTACTGAGCTGACCATGTACAGGGTGTCCGGTATGTCGGGAATGTAGCGCGCCCGTCTCATGCGCACCAGCTCCGTCTCCTGCACCATCTGGTCTTCCAGCAGCGCCTGGGAAACCAAAATAAGCACTTATTTAAATTTTCACACGTGTTACCCTCAAATTAGGGATGTCATTGTCGTTGCTGAAATGTACAAATGGCAAAAACGATAATGACACTTTATACAGCTCCATTTATGTAAAACTTTCACCTCGAGGACACATTATACAACTGTTTGGTCCAACATAATTCTACATTTTTAAAATACACAAGATCCAAAATGTTAATTTCGTAGTTGATTAACTCGGATAATTGGGGTTAACTTTGCCTCATAAATCACTACACTCTAATGGGGCTACCACACGCACAAGTATCACCATATTTTTGCATGCGCACGCCGGTTTGTAAACGGGGCACCGTGTACAAAACACCAACTACACGCACATTTGCACACGGAACACCGTGCGTGTAGTTGGTGTTTTGTACACAAAAGTGTGGTGATACTTGTGCGTGTGGTAGGCCCATAAGTCACAGTTCAATATATTTGAACAAGTTGTATAAAGCTAACAACGCGTGCTGCTGCATGATCACAAGCACCCATCCGGGGCGGTATTGTATACTTGATGTAGCTATTAACTTTTCCTGTATTAACCAAAAGAAAACACTTATGCGTAAAACCACTATTTATTTATTAACTCTTCAATTTGTAACTTACGTACATAATAAATTTAGTGCAACAATAAATTAGAGTTCTAATGATAGTATATATTTTTTTGCAAGTGTAATCTTATTAGGAACAACCATTCTAATCACAATTTTTAAATTTGTCATTTTATTTATTAAAAATCATATTCACCATTATTTATGTTAGTAACTAACTTACTTACTATCCCTAACTCCAAGCGGGTTCGTAGAGAGTATAGAAGGTCACACTTTTGTGTCTTGATACATCTTGTCTTATTTACAATTCTATTAATTGCGCTACAATCATAAAAGCATTCATAAAAGAAAAAAAAAAGCAACTCACCTTGACTTCCTCGTAGTAGGGCATGTAAAGGCGGGGCCGGATGTACACGCCGCCGTTGCCCTTGCCCCGAATCCACGCGTCCGCCCTGGACACGGGCGCATCCCCGAGCATGCACGACGGCGGGCTGCTCACCAGACCTCGGCGGATCGCCTGTCAAAATCGGAATGCATCAGAAAGAGACATAAAACGGAATCTTGCGTATTTTTTTAATAAACGGAAAAAGTGCGACGCAGACCTGCGTCAGCAACTCGCTGTTGGGCGGGAGCACGTGGTCGGTCCTGACGAGGGGCAGCGTGTCGGCCAGCAGCTCCCGCAGCTCCGTGTCGCTCAGGTCCCGCTTCTTCACACCCTTGCGCGTCACCGAGTGGGCCGTGTGCGAGAGCAGGTTCGGCTCTGGAATGCGACGGTCTATTATTGTATTAAAGATAATAGATATTAGACAAAGGGAGATATTGAAAGGAGGTTGTCTACAGGGAACAACGTGAACAGCACTTTAAATACACTAATGAGGAATTAAAATAAACCAATTTTTGATATTCCACATAAGTTACTTTAGTATGGTATATGCTGTCTTCGCCAAGTTGATACAGCTGGCCCTCAGCCATCATTTACAAATAATAATGTATCGAACTAGCAGACAGATCACTAACCTCGGTCCTCCATCCGCTTGACCAGACGGTGCTCGCCCCAGCGCAGGGCGGCCCTGAGCGCGTCCAGCTCCGAGGCCTGCAGGAAGGGGCAGCGGAGTGCGTGCTGGAGGTGCGCGGCCTCCAGCTGCAGCAAGGCCGGCCCGGCCGCCACCGATAGGAACTCCTCGCGCAGGTAGCGTAGCGCTTGCCTGCAATCGCTCACCAAAAATTATGCAAACGACGTGGAGTGGAAATACAGGGATGCCGGATTGTGTCTCGAATGATAGCGGGGGTTTATTTTTTTCAATGGAGGAATATAAAATTAATGCCCGCAGTGGTATCAACAATGTGATAATACATATTAATTTTTACAAACTTTTAATAAATTGTAATAGTCACACAGTTAGTTCATAATACATGTACATTTCCTTTCTAAATTATTTTAGTTCGTTAGTTATTAAAATCAAAAATGTCCTACGATACAACTCAAATCTGGTTCATCCGCATGATTTTTATTTGCCTTTGTTTTTACAGAAGTTAAGTCAGAAATGTTGGAAAGGAAATTCAAACTTTGAAGTCGCTTAGAATACATATAAGAATAACATAGGCAGAAATCTACCTGTAAAGTATTGTAGAGTAGCTCTGTATTTCATTCGGTCATTTCAATAAGTACGTTATTGACAGAGATTCTCGAAATGTTGTGATTCTGAATGTTCACAATTTTGTAATTCTGTGTGTCCCAATGATCGTGAGTTTTTAATTTTACATAATATGTATGTGATATTATTTAGCTGATAGAAAAAATATTTTACATTTTATGAAGAATTTAGAATAATCGAGAGTTTGTAAAATGTGATTCAAAATATAATTGGCTGTAGGTTATATATTTTTATGCTCTGAAACTATACAAACCTAACACTAATTGAAAATTGTTTGGACGTAATGTAAAGTTAACCACAGACTACTAAAATATATAGACATGAAATAACATAAATTTCTTAGTACACAATCTGGAGCCACGGCCGATTCCAAAACTTTTGACTTGTTTAAAAATTACTACGAGCTTATTTATTGCTTGAAATTACCACAATTATGAAAAGGTCTGATTAATTACTATTAAAAAGTATATTGTCTTAGTAAATAAGTTGCACAAAGACGTTTTTACTTTAAGAGACTTGGGTTGAAACAATTTTTTTTTTAAATAATCTCTATTGTAAAAAAATACATCTGTTTACTATTCTATTTATTTATGTAAGAATAAATACTTTAATTACATTACAAATGCATCTTAAAAGTATGCGAGGGGGACATATTTACGCAGTGTCCCAGTCTCCTCGCCTAAAAATAGGGTTTAGTTTGTCTCTTTACAACTTTATGCTCTGTGGTTGGAAGCAATGCTGACTAAAATTTTTACTTAAATCAAATACAAAAATGAAAATATGTCATTAAGGCGGCACATTCACTGCATATGCATATTTCGGCATTTTTTATGAAAATATGGGTTTCTATTATTCATTTTCATCAGAATGTATTTTATTTTTTTATTTATTATTTATTTTGTTAAAATTTATACACATAAATGAAGGTTCACTAGACAACGTCTATGTATATGATAAGACTGCAATTTTTTTAGGGCGATAACTTAGATAGAACCATTGTTTTTATATAAAAGTAATGAACTGAACATTATTTACAAAAATTAAGAAAATACAAGCATTAATTCACAGGATGCGGCCAAAGAATTCGTTTTTAGTGTCTTAGACAAGATTAATTTTTACTGAATATTTATATGTAAGTATAAATATTATGTGTATGTATAAAGCTTACTTCATTATCATGAATCCGTAGTAAGATAATAGAGAAATGTTCAATATTAATAAAGTTATAATTTTTTTTTAAATTGCAAGAAATTTTTACATTTTAATAATGTTTTTCAAATGCTTTTTAAACAACAATATTTTCTACTTAATTACATTCAGATTATCTGTCAGATCCATATTGATAGAGCACGACCAATCCACCAAATATGTACCTCGGATTTGAAACTTCTAGATCGGATGTCCAGCCGTAATTAATTCTAGATTTTTAAAAACAGTAGTTTTTCAATGAAAAAGAAAATTAGAAATACGATTCAATAGTTAAAATTGTTTATTTAGACAGTTAGATTTAAAATAATGAAAATGAAGAGGTCTTTACACACCTGTGTACCCATCGAGAGCCGTGGGGCTGGGACGACCACTTGAGGACGGCGGCCAGACTGTTGGCGCTCAGGCGCTCGGCTATGATGTCCTCGCAGCCCTGGCTGAGTATGTCCAGCTCCAGGAACCTGCGCAGATAGCGATGAATATCATTAAAAACTACACTACATGTGACTAATGAATAAAACAAAAAAAATAACACTTTTGTACACATAGACTAAAAATTATTTTGGTATATAAATTTTTTCTGTATATCTTTACAATTAATTCGTAAATTTTTTTTTAATAGTTTGCACTCTGAACTATTATTGGTATGACGTACGAGCAACTCCAGAGCATTTTATGCAAATTCAAGCAAAATTATTACATTGTATTTGAGGGGTATAAAAGCAAAGACAGCAATATCCCACCGAGATGAACATAATGCGATCTCAATAATCTTTTAAGGAACAATTAGTGAAAGGGCATGCCAAGAATGGTTTGGAAAGGTTCATTCTTTGAATCCCGGTGACCAGGCCCCTCTGATGGCTGTGAAAAAGGACGAACGTTGCACCACTAAGGTACCGGACACTCTTCAATGATAATTATACAAAATATGTTTTTGTTTTTGGTCGTTAAACGCATCAATATGAATAGGAAAAGTGCAGTATAATAATGAGACAGACACCCACCTTCCGATCTCGTAAAGTTCCATGGCCTCCTCGAGCGGCGAGGGTGCGTGAGTGGCGACGTTACCGCTGGAGTTGCTGCGGGCGCACGCCGACGCGCTCTGCTGGTTGCCCGTCAAAGCTTGCGCCTGTGGAAAAACACAAGAATTAAAATGATTGAGAATGTTTTCAGTTGAGAAATCAGATTTAGTAACATTATCCTTCCTTCCTGGTTTTCAATCTGCGGGGTTGGTTTGCAGCAAAGCACATCTCCATTCTGCTCGGTCTCCGGCGATCCTCTTCAGCTCTGTGTAGGAGGCACAATTCATATCTTGGCACACTTGCTCAAGATATTCCCGGTGAGGGCGCCCTCTGGCAATCTTTCCCTCTACCATTCCCTCCAGTACAATTTTGAGCAGATTTTCATGGCGTAAAATATACCCCATCCATTATATAAAATGGAAATTTAGGGGTAAGGGTATTAAGGGGTAGTGATAAACTATAGAAGTCTCACAGAGACTTGGCTATTTATATGGGAAATGTGTACGGAAGTCCTATTTATGACCTGTACGAGGTGGCTTAAGTGATCAGTTTACACGATGCAACATTCGCCAATTCCTCCGTAAGAACATCCACATATTATCAAATTTTTCTAAGTTGTACAATAATTTTCAAGCATATTTAAGTGTACATCTTAAATAATTCGGAAGAATATCATATACAGGGTTATTTGGAAAACATTAATAACCTCTCAGGGCTATTCCTGCCTTGATTATGAGTCGAAAATGTTCAAGCTATCATGACCTAATATCAATAATTATAGAGATATGTGACATCAAAGTTTGCATTTTTTTTTTCAATATATCTGATCTATTTTTTGTAAAACATTGGACTATCAATTACAGTAACTCATATCGATTACGAAAAATTCATTTGTCTCAATACAAGTTAAATAAAATGATAAAAACCCTGAAAAAATTCCAATTGGAATTTGAAGGTTTTTATTTTTTTATTTGACTTGCATTGAAGGGAATGAATTTTTCATATTCGATATAAGTTACTGTAATGAAAGTCCAACGTTACACAAAAAATAAGTCAGAAATATTGAAAAAAAAAAAATGCAAACTTTGATGTCGCATATCTCCATAACTACTGATATTAGGTCATGATAGCTTGAACATTTTCGACTCATAATCAAGGCAGGAATATGGTCCTGTGAGGTTATTAATGTTTTCCAAATAACCCTGTATAGAACACCAAGATATTAGTGACAAAACGCTTAGTGCTCACATACACACCTGAGACGTGGGTACTAACTAAGAGGAATGAGCGAGCACTGGATTCTAGCTATAAACACAAAATACTTGATTAAAATAATAGATTGGATTACTTCTCCGAGACTGGAACCGTGGCTGCCCAGGATGGAGCAGCCGAAGATGGAGCCCCCGCCGCGCATCACTAGGTTCAGGTCCACCTGGAAATAAACCATTTCAAATATTAAATCCTCTTACTACAACAACTGTACAGCGGAAAGGTACAATTCAGAGGGTAGATTACCTGGTCGGTGTAGACGGCGTGGAGCAGCACGCGGGCGTACTTGTGCGGGATCACCCTCTCGTCCAGCACGATCTTCACGGTGGACGAGGACTCGTTGGCCTGCTGCCGGCAGCGCCGCTGTATCACGCTCCTGCAATTCAAACGTCACATTATTAACCATCTCGAGGCACCAAAAATACATTAAAATTCAATTTTTTTTTTAAATAACTATTGCACATACAAAAATAGTTTTATGGCATTCATTGATTAGTATTTTACCATGCTTACATTAGCTTCATCTGTTTGTCTGAATATCTGGTAGAAACTTATAATCGATATTTCCCCCGCTTTCCAATGTCCAATCGAGCTTAAATTTTGCACTCATGACAATTCACACATCAATCATCAGAGTCACTGATTAATCAATTAATACATCATAATTAATTAATCAAAGTTTGATATGGGAAATTAGTTAATAAGCTCGCCAAAAGAAAGATGTCACTAGTTTCCTACCAAAGTGATTTTGTATGAAATTATATACTTGTATCGGACAGGTAGAATTATGACGACGTGATGATGATGATGATGACCCATCTGAAGTCGTGAATGTTGGCCCTTAGTAGGGCCCAGGTCCGTTGTATGGGCGAATGCCGTACGTGGGGACCCACCTCGCCTCCAGGCGGATAGTCGGCGCGGGCAGCGAGCCGGCGCTGCGATCCTAGCTGAGAGGATACTGCACCGACGCGATGTGTTTGGCATCTCCGACGGAGGGCGTTGAAGAAATTCCACGAAGAAATTGCATTTTTTGGTCTTATCTTATAAAGTGTTGAAATATTTGAAATACTTAAGAAAATGAAATATTTAAGTTTGATGAAATATTTAATGAAATATCTTAAGAATGAAATATTTAATAATTAGATAAGACATTTGTAAATGTAATATTGAATAAAATTGATGTTTCGTGGTCTTGATATACAGGGAAAGCTCGCGCGGTGGGGATGAAATCATTTTTAAATCGCGCGGAGCGCCGCGGACCATCATAGAATGGCCGCTATTTTGATGGAATTAATGTAAATGTCCTGCCTCGTAGAGGCGAGGAAGTAAAAATACATAAGTATTTTAAATGTGCCAAATGAGTCCTTTGTGTGGTGTTGTAAAGTAGAAATTAAAATGAAAAATGTTTATAAGAGAGTAAAATATCTTGGGCGGGCCCTGGTAGACTCGCCGGCCGCGCCGCCTGTTCTCAGGCCGCGCGGGCCAATGGAAAAAACCCGGCGCCGCGATGGCGGGCCGTACGGCTGGAGTAGGGCCGCCAGCGAATATTTTTGAACTCTGATTACGGACGTTACAGACGTCCTAGCGAGCTGAAACATTTTTTATTGTGTTCCTCATGTGAACATCTATGGGAGTGATATGTTTTTGCGTGTCTGTAAGTGCGCTAGCGCGCTTTATTTGTGGTGACATACTTTGTCTGCCTATTACGCAATTAATATCTATCTGACATACTTGAAAATATCATAAATGAATCTAATAAAATTATGTTTACTATTTTTAACCGAATTAAATGTAAATTAATTCTTGAAAATGCCGCGGTAAATCGGCATATTTTGTTGAATAACTAGGTAAATTCACTCTTGCAGTTCCAGTAAACGACATCATCCTATGGGCAAGACATAGATTGATATAGATGATGTGTTAAAATCCCCGGGGGGGTGGCGTTTAATTTGCTATCGATTAAAATATTCAATTTTATTCGTTGAATCGGCATCGGGGGCCGTCTGTTTTGCGCTCGGAGCGCCCGGTGAGTCGAGCGCGCTGATTGGTCAGCGGCGCTAGTCAGGCGGGAGCTTTCCGGACTGTATAAATACTGCGCCGGGCGGGCGAGTGCCTCATTCTGCTGGGAGCCTCTGCCGAGTACGCCTACTGGAACATTTTATTCTGCCTTTTACTTCACACCCTGCTTGACCCCTGCTTTTCTTCTTTGGATTTGGACTCTGGATTTTCTACTGACTTCTGCATTTGGACTTGGCTACGATTTCGGATTTATTGGACTTGTTTTACCACCTGAGGCGACGACTTGGCACGGATTCTGGACTTGAAGAATTTTCTGCGCTCTGCACTCCCGGCCTGCGAGTACATCGGCGGCTTCGGAAGCGAACTCAGCGGACCGCACCTGCATTTATTGTTTCCGTGGGGAACAATACTTTTAGCACATTTTAAGTGTTTTTAAAAAAAACTATTTTTTCGTGTAATTTAATTTCATTAACATATTATTATGAAAATTTCAAAATGGTCGAGTTATGTACCGTCCCACAAAAATACCCCTGGAACTGGTGGAGATAATCGTGTCGCCAGAGTTTGAGTGAAATGAAAAAATTAATTATTTTCTTGTTAACTTGTTGAGGGCCTAAAATTTCCTAAGCAACAAAATAGGCAAGGGCCGTAAATTTTCGTAATTTTTTGTGATTTTTCTTTTTACGAAAAAACCATGAAAACATGCGTAAATTAAAAAAAAAACACACACATTCTTATTATTTTATCGTAAGTGTCGAAATGCAATGATTTTTTTATCAAAAAATTTAAAAAAATAATCTTTTTTTGAATTCCGATAATGTTGCCAACCCGACATTTTCCGAAAAATAATAATTAAACCATTTGCCGAAAATTAATATTTACTACATACACTACTATTATTATTTGATATCCTACCTAAAAATTTTCTTCTGTGTGGTATATTTTGTCGCACGGCACGGCACACAACGGAACATCACACTCAAAACACATATAACATGTTTCCTTCCGTTGCTTTCGTGCCGCGCACACAAAACACTACGCCATTGTTTCACTTTAAATTTTGAAGCATATGATCCACATTTAACACACACATTTCTCAAATAAACGCAACATAAATAATGTATTTTTGTTAATAAATCACTGTTTGTATCAAATTGCACCATAAACCAAGAAATATCGCGAATATATGTATATATTATCCGCGCGTAGATCCGTGTTCCAACTGTGATTGCTGGGCGCGAACTGAAGAAATAAAAAACCCTTCCTATCGACATAGCAACGGAATCACGTGATTTTTGCATGTACCATACACGTGAACGTCTTTCGCGCGCTGGGCACATGACGACGGAATAGATCGACACGGCGACAGACACGTGATTTTTGCATGTACCACGCATGTGTCTTTCGCGTACTAAGGACGTGACGACGACGGAATATTATTTCATTATATAATTTTCGATCGTACAACATGAGTTTAGGGCGACATCTATAACTTTTCTATACGATTTTGACGACCGAAAAACTTCTACTTTGAGTGTTGATTTAAGCTATAATCGGTCATGTTTTTGAGTCGAAAATGGAACGACAGGTCACTACAGGATTTCTCTATTGGGAAAAAATTACGTTTTTCAAATTCGATACGCGGCCGTCGATAAATAATTTATTTTGTGCCTGTCGGATATATCCGACGCGGCCCCTGGGGACAGTCGCGCTCCGTCGGATATATGCGACGCGGCCCCAGGCTCATTAAATGGCGAAATGTCTTTGATGTAACATTCCGAAAAAAAAATTATTTGTGCAAATGAGAGTTTGAAAACAACTATACTTCAAATTTTAGTTATTAGTATACGTTGTATCCTGATAAAGGGACCATTAGCCTCAAAACATGTTGCTAATTCAATAAATATCAGTTTGCACAAAGTATTTTTTTTTATTAATATAAAAATATATGCGTTTCACCAAAACTACATTGCAAAGCAAATCTCTCTCTGCCCTCCTCAGGGTCAAGGCAGTGATTTCCATTCCATGGACCGTCAATTCTAGCACTCGCTGCGTACCTGAAAAAGGGTGAACGCGCGCTGAGCACGGCCCGATGGCACGGCAGCTCGAGGCGCGGCCGGAAGCCGTAGTCCCAGCTGTTCTGCTGCGCCGGCTGCTGGCCCTCGGGGACGGGTGGTGCGGCCGGCGGCGGCGCGGGCGGCTCCCACGTGAACACCAGCGACGCGTCCGCAAACTCCGCTAAGGAGACATAAAGGATTACAATGAATCGTTATGCTACTGAGAGTCTAGGTATATTATAAAGAGTATGTACATAAACCTTTTACATATGTGGGAGCTTGGCTCCCTTTGTAGATTACTGATGTGGGTGTTACGGAGGATGAAGTCGTGATGGTTTGACAGAATTTATTTGAGTATAGCAATGACAAAAGTTATAAGTAAAAGGTAGACAATTATACAGTAATGAATAGTCAAAGAGCGAGAGCTTCCGCTGTACCAGAAAGCCACAGAGAAGTGAGATGATTTGTTCTGCGGGCGCGTGCTTATATAGTGATCCAGAACAAAGGAATCGGGGGGTGTTATGATTTCCTCTTTACTCAGCCGCGCATGTGGCTATTTAGCCTAGATAAGCAAGGTGCGTTTCGTCACTCCGATAGTCCATGCCCTCTGCTATACATTGCATTTGTACTCGGTCATTGGCCCGGCTTACCTTGCCGCCTGTTTGCCTTGCTCAGCGATCTTGCCTCAACCTTTGTATCGAGGGCGACGGCCTGCCGTATTCGATGTCAGCATCTGTGGTTACTCATTACACGGGTGTCTGTGTGTATGTGTCTCGGGCCACCACACATATAATGATTTGAATTCCTTCCAGACATACCAAAACAGATTGACCACTCAGGCAGTAGAGCCATCTCCTATCAGAGGTTGGCGATCATGACTCTGCTTACCACTGCATGGAACAACTCAGCCGAGGTAAGTCGGTACTAGTCCCTCAAGTTTCACAGCCACGAGATGTGACTTATTTCCCCCCAGATGACGAGTTGATTAAGACAATTCTTTGGTCCTCTCATAATATGTCCGAGATACTCGTAGCTTTCCTCGAGCGTTCTTTATGGTCCGCAGAGCTTCTCGGCCTTTTCCATATGCTGGAAGTCTTCAACATTGGTAACTCTATCCACCCAGGAAACTTTCAATTCAGTCACAATTCTTGGTTTAGTGTCCATGCCTCCCCTCCAACCAATATGAGAGAATGGCGAAAATATAACACAGAATTATATGCATTCTTAGTCTTGGGTCATGCTTGGGCCCGGTTGTTTCAATTTAGATTAGAATAAAAGTTCATTTAAAGCATAGATTTTTACGGAAATAGATCGTTTGATCGGTGGAGAACGCAGAAATCCATGCTTTAAATGAACTTTTACTTTGATCCAACTTGAAACAACCGGCCCTTAGGGAATAAAGGTCTCATTCTGAGAAACGCACTTCTTGCCATCTCTGTTGGGGTTCTCATGGACCCAAATACATATATAGTGAATAGACTTAAAAACATTGAGGGGGAATACCTACCTAGAAAGTTCGAAAAAATTGATTTTTAAATTTTTGCATTTTCTTAAAGCTTGAGGTTTTAAGAATGTCAATGAAAATTTCAATCAAAAATACAAAAAATAACAAAGTTATAGCTGATAATAGTGGCATCCCTTTGTTGATTATGAAAAACGTATTATGAAGATTTATTTGTATGAATAAATTGAGTTCGGCTATAAATATTTTCACGACTTAGGCGAGAAACGAACATAAGCGGGAAACGTATTAAGCCTAAAAAAAATATGGGATTTGTATGGGACTTTTTCTGGACTGCAGAATTTAAACTTATTTAGCGGGAAAACTTATTAAAAGTGAATTTATTAAGCGAGTTTCACTGTATTTTCATGTAGAAATTATACCAATACCATAATTCATATAGGTTTCCTTAAAAAAATTCACAAAAATTGTCTTTTTTCGCAATTCATAGGTAGGTATTCCCCCTTAAATTATTTAGCAATGCAAGACTACATGATATGGCTTGTTTTGTCTTTGTGTAATAATTCAGTACTATTCTGGAAACAGATTCATTTAAGAACACTCATCTTCATGTACGTTCAGAGGGATTTATTTTAGCGTTTTATTTATTTAAGTGGATAAAGTTATTCTGATCCAAGCAGTTCTCACCCGTATCCAGCAAGTGTCGCATATCCCTGTGCAGGGCCGCCGGCTGGGCGCCCAGCTCCTGGGCGAGGCGGCGCAGCATGGCGGGTTCGGGGCCCCTGGCGTGCCGCTGCGCCGTGCCGTTGGCCGACACCACGTCCAGCGTCAGCCGGCCTGCGGGAAGGAGTGTTGCATTAGAAACAGATTTTTTAGAAATAATATTGCGTATAAACTATGGAAGCGTAATAATCACCGTGTTGCCCTCGCTGAGCGTCATTCAGGTTGGTGCAGCAGTCCGGCACGCTGCTGGCCTGCCGACGCCTGTTGGACGGGTCGCAGCTCTCCCCATCTGAATAATGCAACGATGAAGCGAAATATTTGTTAATAAATTGTATTGAAGCAAATTTGTTCAAAGTTTTGCAAAAAAATATTTCGACTCATTATCAAAGTGGGAATCTGCCTGTAAATTTTTTGCTAATAGCTATGAGACACCCTGTATAATCAACAGCATAATGTTAATCATTAAGAAAGGATTGACTTTTCTGTTTTGCATACATAAATATTCTACAAAAATCACACACGAGTAGTCGAATTGATGAACTATTATTTGGCGAATAATAGAAAACAGTTTCACATCTTGTTTATAACTCGAATAAGCTGACTTTTAACAAGAAATAACTTCAGATTGATACTTGACATGATACGTCGCCAAAGAAAAGGCGAGAGGTGGAGTAAGGGGGCTTACCGCACGGCTGCGGCGCGGGCTCGCCAGCATACAGAAATCGCAGGAGGCCGTCCAGTGCCGCCGTGTCCACCTGCGGGGGCAGCGGCGAGTCCAGGCACACGCGGGCGCCCACACTGAAAAATAAAATGACAATTACATTTTTCAGACAGGTACATCATACTCCTCCCGTGCAGAGCTTCATATATGGACTATTGCATATTTTATTGCGAGTACAAATGGTGTTCCACCCACCTCAAGTTAAACCCGGAAAATGGCTCTCCGTTCGCTCACAACCAGTTAACTTCCACTGTATAATGGTAACGAGTTATATATAGCTACATCTTAAAGCCACCCCACCTGCAATCCGCTCCTAAGCCAGAGGAAGTGTTTTCGGACCACTTCTACGCCCTTACAAATTATTTGAAAACCGTTGTAAAAAATTTTTAGATGCTTGTTGTCGTTTCCTTTTTTATCATATCGTCAGAGGCGGTTGACATTTTTGATAATATAACTGTGTTTAGGACAAAGCTGATACAATTCTTTACATCTCAACAAAATGGAAATGGATAAAAAAAATTCTGTATTTTACTTTTTAACTATTATTATTTGTACCTTTAACTATATTATTATTTTATCTGTCTTATGTTTTTCTGTATTATTATTTTACCTTTAGCTATTATTATTTGTACCTTTTATCTGTATTATTATTTTATCTGTCTTATGATATTTCTTTTTAAATTTATATTCTGTATATTTGTAAAAGCCCATAAGGGTGTTAAATAAATAAATAAATTATATTAAAAACGTCGCTTGCAAACTTCCTGTAAAATGTCACACATTTTTTTTCATGCCATTTTTAATTCAAGAAGCTACTAAAAAAACGCATTTCATAATAACATATCTCAAATCTCTATTCTCTTAATCCTCCATCGGACACAACTGGCCTGATAGACCAGCTCCGACGTTTTGGTTCCCCCCTCCACCGCTAGGAAGCCCTTCCTAGAAGTTTCCTTTCTCAACCTGATGTTTGGAGTCCCACAACACGGTTGACTCACCACATTGATCTTTCCCAAATTCGTCACACATACAAAGGCTCGTAATTTTTAACCAATACAAAAACAAATACTCTGCCCCCGTTGATGCAAAGATGATTCACACACTGAACATGGAGATTTATGCTGGGAAAGTTCCTTTCTGTGTCAGCAATACGAGTGAAGTGATGAAAAGAATGGCAAAGATCTGGTCGTAATATCACGGCGGATATTTTGATACTTTTTCTTTTAGAGTTTTCTGAATAATATTTTTTTTTGCAACTGTGATTACGAAAACGAATGTGTATTGTTAAACGAATAAGGCCGGATTGCTCCCGACGGAGGGTTAACATTAGAAACCTGTTTCATAACTTACAAGATAACCTTTAGAAATATTACGGCAACAGAACTCAGTTGGATCATCCATCGAAATGGATTATATCATTAGAGATTATGGTACAAGTCAACAGACCTCGGGTAGCCATTGAGGAGTTCCCTGAAGTAGGGACACCTGGCAGACAGGATGGCCCGGTGGACCGGAAAACACGACCCCTTGAATATCAGCTCCGCATCGGGACATATTCTGGAAACATAAGCAACCTTAGCGCCAACTCTGAGACCAAACAAAAATGTAAATACACCAGCATAATAATAATAATTGACAATTAAGATTACAGTGTAAAGTATTTTGAATGCGGTGAAAAACTATATAAAAATTTGTCAGAAACAAGTGACGATTGGAGTTGTAGTGATGAATCAGGCTACACAGGGTGTGAAAATGAGAAGTGGGTGTTTTTGAATCATCAACAAGTAGTTGCTGATGATCTGCAAGAGGCGAGTGGGTGGATATTACGAATGCACAATTTGCTACCCTTATATTTTTTTAAATACTACAGTGAAACCACATTAATTCAAACCCCAATCATTTTAAATTCGCCATAATTCAAAACTCAAGAGTCCCAAAATGTTGATTTCATGGTAAATTAACTCCGATAATTCGAAAAAATTTTAGCCCCTTTCTCCAAAAATCAATATATTTTAGTTCACATAATTCGAAATTTTTCTGAAATTTCACAAAATTGAAAAAAAAAAATCCATTTTTTCGCAAGTGAGAATAAAAAATATGTCAATATCGAGTACTTGAGTATCAGAAATTACGCGATCTTTGTATTAGCATAATAAAAATGCATTTTCGAAAGCTTTTCTTGAAATATCCAAAAATAGTCATGTATGATTTTTTGTTAATTTCGCAGTAACATTGCAATTTTTTTTAATGTATATAATTTGAAATGTTTTTTTTAGATGCCTTGAATTTAGAATTAACGAATACAAAGTGAAGAATTTGCTCAAATTTGCATAAAATGCTCTGTTTTTGGTATTTTGTATCAAAAATAGTGAAATGCAAAGGGCTTTCAAATTCTACAAAATCATCCCATAAAAACATTATAAACCATCACAATATCAACAGAATCAGAAGCTGAAAATACTAAAAGGAAATAGAGTACTTACTATGTACTTATCAACGGTCTGTAAGCACTTACCTATGATCATACAGCGTAGCCAGGTCCCCGCGCAGGGCCGCGGCCGGCGGTCTCGCCAGCTCCGCCTGCACGCACAGGTCCCTCAGTGCGGCCAGCGCTTCGTACTCTTCCAGTAGGGCGCCCACCTGATTCCGAAGTATGCCCGGTTGACACGTGTTATATAAGTTTTAATTTGGACACAAATTTTAACCAGAATTTTCGCGCAATTTTATTTGACTTGTATTAAAGTGAATGAATTTATAATTTTCGATATATGTTACTTTAATGACTGTTTAAAGTATTTACAGAAGTCAGAAATGGTCAAGGTATTGTTTGCCCCATAACTTGACGTAATCTGACTGTGGCGGGACATATATGAGGGATATAAAAGCGAAGGCAGCAATATACAAAAGATTTAAAAAAATGTTTTGAATGCACCGGGGATTACTAATTTGATGCGCTGAATTTGAAATTTTGTAGAAAATATATCTCTATCCCTTATAAATCGTGTTTCAAAATTACTATTAAAAGCAAATACAGCAATATCCTAGTAGTGTAAAAAGCAGAAATATCCTCTTCAACCAATCAACCCTCAAGGATGTGTCTCGTGACAAAATGGCCGATTTATACTAAAGTGACATTTGATGACGATTTTAGATTGAAATATTATAACAATAGCCAATAATGTAAATATGAAAAGCAGTAATGTCCACTATTTGGTAGCAAAAATAGCAATATCCATATTTAAAAGTGAAATATTTATTTGTACACACGTATAAAAGAAAAACTGAGATGCTAATTGTCTTTAAAACTTATTTTCAATAAGATATGTAGGTTTAACAGATTTCAGAGACATTTCCTTGAGTAGTGAGAGGTTTTTTGTATTCATCTCAGAAATATCTCAGTGGGATATTGCTGTCAATTTTTTTAGACTCCTCGTATATTATGTGCTATTCTGAAAACAGCAATATTGAGATGTCAGATCTTTATCTCAAATATATCCAAAGAAGATTTGTATACTTTCACATATCTCTCAAAGTAAAAACCTTTATTTGCGGTGTCCGATTTCTCTGGTCTGGTCTGACAGCTGCCCTCCGCCGGAAACATAACCTCACAATTCTCATATTTCGACTAAAATTACATGAAAATAGTAGTAATGCTGTATTTAAAGCTTATAGAAAAAAGATTATTTCATATGCACTTATTAATTTCTTCTCCCACAGCATCCTGATGTAAAATTATGGCAAAATTGTAATTGTCGCGTCGGACCATAGAAAAGAGAAATATCGTTAGACTTTATTTATATTTGACATTTAACGGATAACCATCATGCACTTCTTTTTCCCTCTGACCACACCACCGACGCATACCAACATCTCATTTCTTTTTTATTTTCGTCTATTAAATGTTGGGATAAAGATCTGACACTTGCTATTTTTAGAATAGCACAGATTATGTCTTAGGACAGGCTACGAGTTTCAGGTTTAATTGATGTAGCAAAGAGAGATGGAACCAACTGACCTCTATGGGCGACCATTCACGCAGCAGGTCCCGTAGCGGCGCGGCCGGGTCGGAGGAGCGCGGGCCGCGAGCCCCGCGCCGACCCGCCAGCAAGCGGCGCCTCAGAGTGGCGAGCCCGCCGTTCATCTTGCGCTTGCGCTCCCTGCAAAAACACAAAAAACAACATTGACTTTACGTTCAACACATCACATTGCAACAGCAGTCGAATTTAAATTATTAAATTAAATTCTTTCGTCTTACTAAAAAGGATCACCTGAAGTTTTCAAAAATACTTTTTTTTTTGCCTCACCATATAGCTTGATGTTTCAAGTATAATTTGCATCGACACTTATTCAAGAATTCCACAAATAGGCTGTTATGATAATCTGAAACTAGTGGGGCAGGTGAATTTTAAAACAAAATTCATTAGTACATAATTTATTTCAGTTGAATTAATGTATGATCTCTCAGTAGAATCTCACCTGACAACCTCCGCCATGGTGATGGGCTGGGCCGCTTGTGACGCCACCAGCGCGCCATCCTGCAATCACGACCATATTATGATGTGCTACAAACATGTGTACAACATGATCTTTAAACAAATTGGTTTGTAAAAAGTTTGTTATAATATTTTATAGCCAAAATACAACAATAAAATATATTTTATAAATAATCTATTAGTTGCTCATTACTTTTTCACAAACACATACACCATGGCAGCGAAGCGAGGATGGACACTGTCAAGACAGAGACACTGGAAGACTCTGCATGATTGCGTGAGGAATACTGCGATTCAAGAGGTCCGCAAGGTTCAAGATGTGGTCAGACGAGGGCGACGATACTGGTACCAACACGCGCAGAGAATGAATACGACAAGAATTCTGTACACAGCTCCAGGGAGACCCCCAAAACGATAGAGAGATAGCTGGAATTAAGAAGCATCACAAGAGAAAATCCTTGCACGAACCCTAAAGTTGAAGAAGATATGCCACGTTTGTATAAATTATCCTAAATTTTGAAATATTTAATTTCATTGCCGATGTATTGGCATTTATTGAACAAAAATAGACTTTTGATTGCTCGATACCTACACATAATACAAATAAATTAGGATAATATGTAACAAGCCACTCGGTCACTACCTACCTCGCTAGATATATAGAAATACCTGTTCTGAAGTACGTAGCTCACATTTTATCCTCTTAGATCGACACGTAATATTTACTTTGAAAGAAAGTACATTCAGTAAAAATCAAGAGCAAAAAATATAAAAGTATCGTGCAGAGAATGAGACGCAGGGAAAAATGCAAAGGATAGTTTATCTTCTTATCAAAACAGCGTATTTCATATGGACCAACAAAGGCAATGGCAAGCTAAACTGAAAATATAACAAAAAAGAAGAAGAATGAATTGGAATGCAAAGAAGAAACGTAATTTGGTAAAGAGATAAATAAGGTCAAACTAAAAAGTTTATAAAATATGATGAATAAAATAAAATAAAATAATTCAGAATATTTTGAGTTTGTTCAAATCTTTCAGAACAGTGCTGGATTTATGTCACAGAGACATTATTAATCAATTAGTGTATATTATAGATATCTCACAGAGACGAAACTGTATTAATTTATGGGAAAGTAGGTATAGAAGTCATTTTGGGTGTAACAGGACTTATGACCTGTCTTTTTATGGTTGGCTTAAGTGATCACTTTACACAATTGTAACATTCGCCATTTCCACCCATGATAGAATATACCATGCTTATTCATTTTTTGGAAGTTGTATATATGTTCAAATTGCGTGAAGCTTTCATATATGAGTTGTAAGCGCCTTTTCCATGCGGCCTGTACAAAGCCATTTTCATTCCCCTAAATCCCCACAGATGTCGCTAATGAGAAAATCTACAATTGACTGTTACACCCAAATACACCCAAAATGACTTCTATACCTACTTTCCCATAATTAATACAGTTTCGTCTCTGTGAGATATCTATAATATACACTAATTAAAATAAAATAAATTGTAATTCAATCACAATAAAATAATCACAAATAACAATCTATAAAATACAATACAGTAAAATAAAATATATAAAAATAATCACCCTAAAGAGAAAAATCTAGAATACAACTTCGTAATAGATAAAAGTAACAAGCAAAGTGAAATAATAAAAATATGGCCATTTTGCAGCTTATATATCCTATACATGTAGCGCCTCGACATTGTGTGATGCGTCTTACTGGTACATGATTTTGCAATTATACTTTTATAAGTTTCCACACTCCTACTGTATTGTACCGACAAATAAATAAATCTGGCACTTTATATGTATTGACTGTACTTATTAACAAAATATAATTTTATAACTTTTTATATAATATAACTTTAGAGCTGGTCTTGTTGGAAAAATAACGCGCGGTGAGGTTTGGTACCTGAGTCTGCGACAGGCCGGCTCCCATGGGGTCACGGCGGCAACACAGCAGTCCCAACACCGGGCAGCACCACACGGACCCTGCAACACACCGCGCACGGCATCAGTAAAAGACGTCAAATGTCGTTTCATTTCAAACGAAAATAAATGGGTGGGCAATTTCAAATAAAGCCAAGTTCCAAGTGCCGCTAACTCGCAACAATTTGAGTGATTTTTTTCTAATACATATACCGGTGTCTCAGTAGCAAAAACATTACATTTTCACATTTAGGATTCCTGCCTTGATATTAAATCGAAAATGCTCAAGCAACCGTGACCCAATATTATCAATAGTTATAGAGATATGCAGTATCAAAGTTTGCATTTTTTTTCAACATTTCTGACTTGTTTTTTGGAAAAAGTTGAATTATCGTTACAGTAACTAACATCGATTATGAAAAATTCATTTCATTTATTCATTCATCATTCAGTGCGTGGTCCCTGCGGCTGTTGAGGTTTTAAGAATTACTTTTAAAATAGTTAAAGGGATGTGCTTACCCTCTGAAGTGTCGGAGGGTCTCATGCGAGTGGTGGCGCTTCCTCCCCGCCACGCGCCGCGCTCCGCATCCACCCGGACACCTGGAACCACGCACTCGAGTTATTGCTTATCCCTACACCGGACCAACCGCAAAGGGTTCAACAATATTATCTTGCAGGGATCCAGTGGTTCTTGACCGATGCACCGCAGTGAAAATAAAAATGATGTGAAACTGAAAAAGTCCATGTATCGGAATTATGATGGCAACATCATAAGACGACGTGATGATGATGATGACTCATCTGAAGTCGTCCGAGGTGGCCCTTTGTTGGGCTGCCATCCTTTGTATGAACAGACACTGTAGGTATGGCAACATGCAGGGGCATACGACAGTGGGGAAGCATCCGCATCCCACCACGCCTCCGTGCGGATAGTCATTGCGGGCAGCTAGCCGGCGCTGCGATCCTAATAGAGAGGATAGAATGCCGTACCGGCGCGATACGTGGTATCTCCGACGGAGTGCGTGGACGACCGATCGAGCGATGGATACCCAGAGGCTGCGATTGGACGTTGATGAATTCCATGAAAAAATTACATTTGTGTCTTATAAAATGAAATGTTATGAAATATTTGAAATAGAAATGGAATATTTAAGTTTGACATGTCAATGAAATATTTAATGGAATATCTTAAGAATGAAATATTTAAGAACTAGAATAAGACACTTGTAAATGTAATATTGAATAAAATTCATGTTTCGTGGTTTGAATATACAGGGAAAGCTCGCGCGATGGGGATAAAATCAGTAAAAACCGTGCGAAGCGCTGCGGACCATTATGAGAATGGCCGCTATGTTTATGGAATTAATGTAAATATCCTACCTCGAAGAGGTGAGGAAGTAAAAATTAAATAAATAATGTTTTATTTGAGCCATCCCATGGGGAAGGTAAATATCTTGGCAGCCCTGATAAACTCGGCGGGCGCCGACCCCTACCGGTCGAGCGGGCCCAATGGAAAATTACCGAGCCGCTACAAGGCGGTCTCAGGCGGCCGAGTAAGCGGCCGGCCGATATTTTTGAACTCAGATTACAGACGTCGTAGCTACTTGAAACATTTTTTATCGTGTTCCTTGTGTGAACATCTATTGGAATGATATGTTTTTACGTATGTAAAATTGCGCGGGCGCACATAGTTTGTTGCGGCCCACTTTGAATGCTTATTGCGCAATTAATATTTATCTGACATACTTAAAAATATCACCTAAGGATACGCTTGGTTGAGATCTATCTAATGGTATAAAATAGAATCTCGTAAAATCTTGTTTACTATTTTTAAATTAATTAAATGTTGAGTTAATTCTTGAAAATGCCGCGGTAATCAGCATATATTATTGAATAACTCAGTAAATTCGCTCTTGCGGTTCCAGTAAAATATGTCATCCTATGGGCAAGACAAAGATTGGTATAAATGACATATTTAAATCCCCAGGGGGTGGCGTTTAATTTGTAATCGATTAAAATAATTCAATTTTAATGCGAAAATCGGCCCGAGGTCTGACATTTTGCGCTCAGAACCCCCGGCAAGCCGAGCGCGCAAGTCATGGGGGAGGCTTTCCGAATTGTATAAATAGCATGCCGGGCGGGCGAGAGCGACCATTCTGACGGGAGCCTCTGCCGAGTACGCCTACTGGAACATTACGCCTGCGTTTTACTTCTCTCCTGCTTTTGAACCCTGCTTTTCTTTGGACTTGTATTCTGGATTGCTGACTTCTGCTTTGGACTTGGACACGATTTGGATTTATTGGCTCTGTTTCACCACCTGAGGCGACGACTTGGTACGACTTTGGACTTCTGCAAAATTTCGCTACTACAGCGGAATTTTTCATGCTCTCCGAACGGTGCAGCCGCACTGCATTCCCCGGTTGGCAACTACATCTTCGGCTTCGGAAGCGAGCTCAGCGGACCGCGCCTGTTTTTATTGTTTCCGTGCGGAACAGTCCTGAAATTATATAATGCGAACCACGTACCCATTACATCTCCAGCTTGCATCGTGCAGTGTGTGAAATTGTTAAACACTGCTGTCGTACTGCACTGAGTCGTTATTAATTTCAATGTAGGGCATAGGTAATTTGTTTTTTAAAAAATTTAATAATATTTTTGCGATGTTAGAGATGAGAGGTACATTGATTGATAATTAGACGCTTAACCAGGGATGCCAGATTTAAAAGTAGGAGTTACCGTCGACTTTTTGTAAACGGATGGGAATATGCCGCTATTTAAACTTGTGTTAATAATGTGAGCAATTTGATTATTTAATAATTTATTATTTTGTTTGTTTATTTGTGGGTGAGCAGCTTGTGGGCTGATATACCCCAGGTTTTTTACAATATCATTTAAATGTCAATTGAACAGTACTAGAGAAAGAAAAAAAAACAGAGAAATAGGAAAAAAGTTGAGGTTACTATAACAGAAGAAAAAGAAGATAAAAAAGAATACATATATAAACATAATCATTGATCTGTTTCTAAAAATTTGTCTAGTCTTTTTTTGAAGGCATCCACTGTGGTTGCTTCAAGGACATTTCTTGGAAGCTTATTCCAGCTATCAACCACACGGTTTGATAAGTTCTTCCTTGGAATTGTCGAAAATGCTGCACGGTTCAGTTTCAGTTGGTGACCTCTGAGATTATTGGTGTTAAGGTGGTACATGTTTGTCAATTCTGGGCAGTTATACTTGTCAGTTAGAATCTTGTATGTCTCAATCAGATCACCTCGCTCACGTCTCTGTTTCAACATTGGCAATTTTAGTATCTTTAATCATTCTTCATAGGATTTCTTCATTTTTTTGTTTTATGTTTTAATATTTTTGATGTGACTCCATCAAAACCAGATGCCAATCCACCCTTTATATTATTAATAATATTTTCAATTTAATTTTTTGTTACATAAAGTGTTCGGTTTGATGGTATGTACTATACTTGTTATAGTTAATATGTATTATATTTATTAAATATACTAGTTGTACGTACCCGGCGTTGCAAGGGTTACAGATTAAGTTAGAAATCAATTTGTGGAAGGAAACAAAGGTTCCATTGCTTTGCAAAGCCTCTAATTAAAACAATATTTCCATTTAATAAAGTAGTAGATAGTAGATAGTATGTCTAGGGAAGAAATGTGGCCTATTTTTTCCGTCGGGAATATGTATGCACAATTTGGGTGCAATTGGTCAAGCGGTGTAGATTTGCACAGAAAATATATCTAGTGGAGAGGGAAGGGCAAATGGCTTAATAATAAAAAACTAGTCCTAAAGAATAAGTTTGCAAATTTCGAGTCCACTCGGTCGAATGGTGCAGATTTCCATTGAAAATATATCAGGGGGTGGTGAAGGGGTAAAAATGGAGGGTCCTAAAGAACTAGTTTCCAAATTTTGAGTCCGATTGGTTGAACAGTACAGTTTTGCATTGAAAATATATCAGGGGGAGGGGAAAAGGTAAAATAATAGGGGGGAAATGTCGCCTATGTTACCCGCCGGATCCTAATGAATAAGTTTCCAAATTTTGAGTCCAATCAGTCAAACGATACAGATTTGCATCGAATATATATGAGGGGGAGGGGAAGGGGTAAAAGTATAGGAACAAGAATACACACTACTAGGCCATGTGTAATCCATACTTTAATTTTTTTAAATTTTGCTTTAACCTTTATAATTTTGGGGTCTGTTGACTCCTCTACATAATTGCTAATGATGTTTTGAAAGGATGTTATATTTAGATTTCAGTTACAGTCTTTACATATACATACCAATGTATATAAATATTTTCTTTGATTGTTACATAATCTGTTAAGGTAAAAGAACTAATGCTAGACAGTGAACTAAAGAATGAAACTTTCGAAAAAAAACTTTTCTACTAAGAATAATGATCATTGAAATTCCTTTTCTATTGATGTAAGAGACATTTAGTTACATCTATGAGACGTTGTCAAAAACTTCCATACACTTCCTAAAGCAAATTTTTAAATGGTGTCAGTTGACAGTAAACATGTGAAGAAGTGAACACATGCGCTGTGATTTCTAAATTTTTTTCTTAAGGACGCTGACACTTTGCAGGTATGATTCGGTCTACATTATTGTTACTTTTTGATTCGTATTTATAAATCTATAAAACTATCGTCATACTAGGGCTATTGTCTTCTTATTTCGGCTACATTTTTAACAATTTAAAGTGGTGTCTACTATTAGTACCAGAAATTAATCAAATCTAAAAGACGACACTTATGTCATCTACTGGGGTGACACCAAACTGAATCGTTCAGCTCATTTTCATACACAGATAGTCTCTATTTTCTGTAAATAAAATGCTGTTAATGTTTTGTTAGTTTTACGTTACCCAATCCAACAGTAGACAGGGTGTCAACTATCGGGGTATACTGGGTGTCAACTATTAGGTCTATTGAATTCAGATTTAGAGTATGAGCACAATGCCGCCAGTAAAAGGGCAGATGTTTCCTTATTCTGAAGCTGATATGGAAGCAGCTATACAAGAATGCAGGAGAGGCGTCTCGACAGCAACTAGAGTAACTTTACTGAACAATGTAAAGGCAAAGACACCTATTAAACGCAGAATGGAAGGAAGCCGTTATTTGAACGAAGAAATAGAATAAATGCTGATAACATGGGCAAAAGCCATGGTCAAACAAGGTTTCCCAATAGGGAAAGATAATTAATTTACAAGATAGAGTTAAGAAGATACTAGACGATATTAATGTGGAAACATCATTCAAGAATGGCAGACCTGGAAAGAGATGATTTTTATTTTTGATATATATCCATAAAAACTTTCTGCGATCGTTAATAGATGGCGCTACTAGGTGACGCTGCCATCTGTTGACTTTTTGGGGTATTATTTTACACATTAAATCAGAATTGAGTAATATCCATATATGTAATACTCCAGGAAAATCATTGTGGCCAGCTGTAACGCCCATAGCACACCTCCGCTGCGAAACCCCAGTAGCGAAACCGCTGCAGGAATTCCGCTGCGATCAAATGTTATTCAAGTAGCGGAACTGGGCGCAGAACGTCACGTGAGAGTTGAGTTTCTCTCCATGCTTGCAATTTTTTCATATTTTTTTTGTAGTCCGGATGACTCAAAAATAAAGAATAGGTCTATTTTTGACCTCCTTTATTTATTTTTCAGTAAAATCGACATCCATTATATAAAAAGTTTTGCTTTTTAATTTTGTCGACTTCCACAAACACATGCGGAAACAACGCGGCACCGCAACTAAACGGCGGCCGGTGCGCGGAGGTGTAGCTGGCTTCGGAGCAGATCGAGGAAAGAGATAGAATTATAGTCAAATCTATACGCTAGAACAGGCAGTTTCCCTTCTGTTCCGCCTCTCCTACAAAGGACAAGTCATGGCGCAACTAGTGCGGTTTCGCTGCAATGATTTCGCGGCGGAGGTGTGCTACAGGCGTAATAGTTCAATTTATACCTGTTTATCCATCCATAGTTTTAATAAATAATTATTCATGTACAAAATAAAATAATAACTATTTCGAGTTAGTATCAATTGACGTGTGCAAAAAAGGAGAAAAAAAAAGATCTAATTTTTTATATATATCCAAAAATCTAATTTTTTGATTATTTAGTATAAAAATCCAATTTTTCCAAGCCCTGATCAAAACACGATAATTTATTTCTAAATATAATTTAAATTCCTGAACTATTAATGTGTAATTTTTATTGGTTTATCTGCTTCATTGCACACTTCACTTTCACTTTCATACGACTTCTCACGCGCACTCTTTGATTGTTGATGTTTGAGAGGGCAGTCATCCAATACCTCATTTATCTAATAGAGCCAGGTATTCTGCTAATTGTCTGCATTCTTTGTGAAAACACCGCGGTGCGGTTTGCTTGACCATTTCAGATATTTATAACCCCATCAGTGTGTAGCTCAAAAGAAATTGTATTTTATCTGCCACTATCTTGGATCTAGGATTCAATTGTCTTCGCAGTGACAGGAAAATTCGGGGTCCAGCAGAAGTTTTGGAAAAATATATTGTTTCACCTTCCATTAAAGATAAAAATTCAGGTTTTCACTAATATAAAGAAGATACAATGGGTTATAGAAAATGTACAGAAATCTTAGAAAATATTATGTAAAGGATAACCTGAATGATCATGAAATATGGCAAATTTGGAAATATAATCATCGAGTTTGATGACCTTTTAAAGTGAACGGCTATAGTTAGTAAGTAGTTTCCAGCTATGTAGAATTAATATTTGGGACAAAACTCCTTCCTGTCTTTTTTTGGCTTCAAAGTTTTTATATTTTATATTTTTGTTGATTTCAAGGTGGAATATTGGAAAAAAATCAAAGGTTTTGCCCGCGGATACGTATACTGGCACTTGACAAAACCTATAAGCTTTATTTTGTGGTTTGTGTCATAGTTTTTATAATATGAGTGAACCATATATGTGTGAACATTTGAGCAAATTAATTTTTCATAAATATTCAAATTACTTAAATAATGCTTAAAACAGTGCGGCTATACTTAAATCTTATTACAATTTATTTTTTTATTTTTCACCATTCTTCTTCTTTTCAACTTCTCAAACAAACTTTCAAAAATGTTATGTTCTTTCAGTGTAATTGGTGAACGTTGCATTGTTTAAGTGGTCACTTAAGCTAGCTCATACAGATTATAAGCCCTGAAGTGGTCACTTAAGCCAGCTCATAGAGATTATAAGCCCTGAGCCAGCCTATAGACTTCCATACACACATGTTTCCTATTATAAATAGCTTCGTCTCTGTGAGACTTCTATAATTTATCTTAATTAATAATTATCTCTCTGTAGACAAAATCAAAGAAAAGAAAATATTCTCAGAACATACATTTTCAAATAATATTAATCTAATCGCTTTTATAAGCGTTTTTGTATCATCCTTTCCTCGCTGGTATGTTCCACGTGACCAAACTATCCCAGCGATCCCTTGTGTATTCTATGTACAATGCCAATTTGCACATTCATTCTATCGTACGTTGATTTTCCACACACGTACTCCATCAAGATAAGCTTGAGAATTGCAGACATATTATGAGAGGACCAAAGTATAGTCTAAACCAACTCATCATCCAGGGGAAAATAAGCGGTAAAAGAAGCCTAGGAACACGCCGCATCTCGTAGCTGCGTAACTTGAGAGACTGGTACCGGCGTAAGAAGACCAAGTTGTTTCGTACGGCGGTGAACTAAATTATAAACACCGACCTCCGTTAGGAGAAGACAGACAGAAGACATCAATGTGATGGAAATGTAGAAATCCTAGTTAATCACAGCTAACTTCAGAACACTGATTGCACTGTGCTGCCATAATACATTGCTAGTAGTAGCGCTTGCTTCGTATGACAGATTACTATAGGCCATGTATAATAGATGGAGTTATTTTTAAGCTAATTTTACAAGAGAAAGCACTATCCACCTAATCGTGGACTCTGTGTACAGAGAATAGAAGAAATGAATGTGTAATAATGAATGAATATATTAAATCAATATTATTAACATAGTATCTCTTAAGCTACTGATACACATGCTTATTAGTGGCACGTGAGCATGCGCAGTAACGACCTTCTTTAGACCTTGCTTATTAGTGGCATGTATGTACGCACATTGCTAGTAATGAGCATGCCACTGTCATTCACCATGAGAAGGATTATCTTTTGAGCATGTGTGAACAGGCTTGCTTATTATGAGCATATGCGATCTTCTCAGTCTGCGACAGATGAAACAAATATGGCGCGTTGGGGAGATGATAAAACATTACTTTTCGTGACTTATTATAGGAATCACGAATGTCTGTGGAATACTCTAGTCACCGTTGTGTAAAAATTATATAGCGAGAAATAATGTTTATGAAACTTTATTTAAAGGCATGAATGATTCAAATCATACAATAAAAATTAGAAACTCGGGATCTGTTTTGATTTATTGGTTTATTTGAATTTTCTATTTCAGTTTGCAAGTTTCAATTTTGATCTAGAGTTCCTCTCTATTCTATGACAAGAGCATGCCACTAGTAAGCAAGCTAATAATGAGCAAGTATTATGGCAAGCTAAATAAGCGCATGTATCTGTACCTTTATATAAAACACTAAATTATTAATGAATAATGGCCACTTTAAACTTTATTCAATTTAGCCAAAGCCCACCAAAATATATAGACACAAACTAACGTAAATTTGAGGATTGAGATCATTTAAATAACTTGATTTGAATCAGAGATTTAAATCAATACTTTTTACTGCAACTAAATCAGCCAAAACTTCTCCCCGGCAAAAGTTGAGCCTTTCACTGGAGTATTAGACGATAAACAAGAAAACCGCCCCTGCTGATTGGTGGATAGCAATACATAATATGAAAAAATGTACGACCCAAGATTTGGGTATAATCAAGCAACTGCTAAGTACGGTTGCTTCTTCCGCTGGAGTAGAAAGAATATTTTCGGCACTCAATTTGGTGCGCAGCAAAATAAGAAATAGATCCAAGAGGGTGGCCAAATTAGTTTTTCTTTTGAAAAAACTAAATCGGAACAAATTACAAAACCAATAAAAACATAATATCTAAATTATTGGTAAGTAAATATAAGTGGCTGCGACTGCGGTGAAACCCAAACGGTTTTATGTTCATACATTAAGTCTTTTTTATTTTCCTCAGTTAATTTTTTGTTAAATATAACAAAATGCTACTGGGTTCTTAAAAAAATATTGACTTTTAGAAGAACTTGTTGATAAACCCTGGTAAATTTCTTGTTACAATCTAGTTCCAATACGTTTTACTTGTATACAAATATTACTTCTTCTTCTTCTCCTAGTGCTGTGTCAGGTCCCCCCAATGTTGACGATCACTTGAGAGTACATCTTCTTATCTCTAGCGTCTCCAAACAGCTCTTCCTTATTCTTGTCCGATCTCGTATATTACGGAACCATGAGACTTGCTTCCTGCCGATACCCCGTTTCCCCTCGATCTTGCCCTAAATGATCAAATGCAAAAGGGTATACTTTTCCCTCCTAAGCGCATGACCCAAGTATGACAACTTTCGGATATTTATCAACTCTCTTCGGTCCCGGCTCTCTGGAGCACATCTGAGTTGCTGACCTAATCAGTCCATGGTATGCGCAACATTCTACACTAGTGAAGCAACAAATACTACTTTCACGAATACAAATATCAAACCTACTATTCGGCGAATACGAATAATTCAACAAGGTAATAAATAATACACCACTGTTCTTTTTTTACTAAGAGATTAAATAATTAAAATTTACCACTGGCAAATTTTTGTTCAAAAAGCACAACATTTCTTTTATCCGTTTGTACATTCCCAGCGATCGAAAATAAATATCACTTTTTTCACGCTTACAAGAGGTCATGTTATTAAATTTAATTTGTAATTATTTTATAAGAGTTAACACTTTTACACATAATGGAAGTAAAATGGAACGAACAATATGTATTACAAAACAAAAAGTACATGAAATGAGCACATAACCTTTATTAATAACCCAACAAAACTAGATGAAAGAACTCATGTTACGCTGTGAAACAATTGACAACTTGAGAACTCCACAAATTCATTACATAATTCAATATTAGGGGAATCCCCGATAATAGATGGCGTATTGCGATTGGTGCACAGCCAAACCATAATTTGCATTGCATTCAGTTATAAATAATTTGTTTTTAATATTCGTGATGATATTCAGCGAATACGAATATTCGGTAACTATCTACTATTCGGCAAATACGAATATTCGTATTCGTTGCATCACTATTCTACACATTTCAAATGCAAATGTGCAATCTCATTTCAAATGCTTCAAGTCGGTATTAAAGATTACTAAAATCTTGTAAATTTAATATACTCTTAAAAAGTACAATGTCGTTATTACAAAACGACATTTTTATTTGAAGAAACTTGGTTAAGAATGACATTTTTAAAAATTAAAACAAACCTCTATTGTGAAAAATATGTTTTCTTTACTACAAGGATTTAATTATGCAAGAAGAAATACTTTAACTGCATTATAAAAGTATCTTAAATATACGCGAGGGCAGATATAAAACACATACCTACATACAAGGGTTTTATTTCATCTCTGTACAATCTAATACTCTGTGAATTCAGCACAAAAACTTCATTGAATACTTCTTCAAATTATCATTTACATTTTAGTAAACATGTACTAGCTGCATGTTGCAACCTAAAAACCGTTTCAGACGAAGCCGTTCCCATCAACAATGCAACGAGACCAGAATGTATAAAGGTACAAAATCACACAAGGGGACCGCTCTGTTCTATCAATAATCACATTGTTAATTGCAATAAAATGTTATTTTTGAATTTCGTTTTACAGTCTGAAAATATGTCAATATTGCTTTGCGAATGATGAGCGCTATGCTACAGATCTATATTCACGTCTAATTTGTTCATTAGACACCCTACTACACACAGACAATATTTTTTTAGTAAACACATATATTTTCTAAGCTAAAAAAGCTCGTGTGCTATGGAAACAGGAAACAAGCGTCTTTTCGCTGAACCAAAAGGTTTATTAATAGGTAGTTACCACTAGAAATTTTTCTGTAATGTCTCACAAAAAAAAACAGAACAAGTGAAAATTTCAAATCAGATTGTTGAGATGAGGAGCCATTCATAAAAGATAAAATCACAAAGTAATTATTAAAATATAGTGATGCATGTTTATTTTTTAAAATGGGCTTGTTTGCAGAGGAATGGGGCGATCGTTCCTCGCAAAATCGAGTCGCGGAATTTTTTTGACAGATGTCCATGTTTTGCGAAAATCAATGTTTTTTGTTTTCGAATGTTTGGTTTATTCGAATTTTGAATGGAGGCGTGACGTCACGCGAAGTTGAAGATGTCAGCGATGACCTATTGACACGGATCCGCGTCCATCCACCCTCGAATCTCCGCGCGAGAGCAGAGTGGTCCCTCACGCACACAGCGGTGGCTGCGCGCGTACACGGCGCCCGCCTGTGTGTATGACCTACATACTGCCCATCGGCAGGCCAAATGTCACACTCGATCAAAACAAGAGAAAATAGCAAAAACATGCATTCGAGCCGATTCTCACGCGCATTTGACGTCCAAAATCAACGAAACGTATCGATTTGCGAACGAATACATTCAGTAATCCGCGCTACGGAGGCAAAAATCGCGACAAGAAAATATTACCGTTATCAGAAAATACAATAAAAAAGATGTGATAATGAAGCCTGGGACATTGTAACGCGAATTATTTCTAATATGTACCTGTTTTGCTACTGAATAACAGCGCTGTCCTCTCCGCTTCGCGTGCGAAAACATTTACTTTGGTAAACACAATAGGTAGTATGTCAGGTCCGCCATATTTTCATGTTCACTAAACGTATTAACATGTCACTTTTGTGGGTTGATTCGTATCCTGGGGGCACTTGTCACTGTTCCGGGACGCGCGTGATATGACGGCGCTGGAATTGAACACTTAGCGCGGACGGTCACCCGAGGATTTGAGGAAACACGACGAATTAAACAAAAATAAATGATTGTACTGACATTACGGAACATCAGCCGAGGGACAGTGCTGCCAGTTGACAGCGGGTAAACAAGATGGTGGATTGCAGGTTGACAACATGATTATTTTTCTACGATAAGTCAACCACAGTAGGAACTTGTTTTTATATTTTAGAATTTTAGTGACGAAGCAAAAAAGAAACGCGTTTTATGTCTGAATACCACCCCTACATAAATGTAACGTCATATTTCTTATTCGGAGCTATGCACAGAGATACTAAATATCACGAACAATATTATTTATAATATTCATACCCGCAAATGTCCTATTAAAAGCCCCGAATTTTTCTAAAGATCTTTCAATTGTGCTATTTATAACGTTCTATTTGGTACCACGACAATTACACACAACACAACTGCACGCCGACAATAGCGCGCATAACAAAACCACAAAATTAAAAATAAGCTTTTTTATCTACCAGAATCCGCTAAAATAGTGCAAATTTCCTAAAACGTTCCATGAAAAAGTTTATATTCACTCATGGGACACATTTAGAGAAAAAAACTTGGTTGAAAAATGTCTAATTCAAGCGCGGATCCAGGGGGGGGGTCATGACCCCCCCCTGGGCTGGGTCCAGGACCTAGGTGGACCACTAATTAAAATACTCATACTCACATTCAGTCACTTACTAACTTTTTTATTTTTCAGTTACTACTGTATCTTTAAGCAGAATACTGCAATCGAACTCGATTGATTTAAAAAAAGCTGCGGACGTTATTAATGATACTATAAGTGTTCAACAAAATAAAAGAGAAAATGCGGACGTAATTTACCGACAGCTTTTTGAAGAGGCTAAAGAAGTAGCTGAGCAGCTAGATGTAGAAATTAAATGTCCCAGAATAGTGTCAAGACAAATACATAGGGCCAATAACCAACCTGCTCAATCTGCTCAAGAGTATTTCCGCAGAGCCATATACATTAGGCTGTCCCGATAAATTTTATCTTAACTCAAGACCTCTCAAAACTTGCGTAATTGAGCGTAGATTACCAAAATAATTTTAAAAATAAAATAAAACTATATCTTTAAGGTTCTACCGATCTACAAGTTTTGAAAAATTGTCATTTTTATGGTGATATTTCGTTATCCTCAATTTTGGCTCCTGAACTAAATACAAAAAAATATTTACTTTTTATTCTATTTAAGTGTAAATCATACATGACGTTTCGATTTGAATGCAACAACACGTTACCAGCAACTTCGATTTGTTAGGTTTCAACCTGCAAATACCCTCAAGTTTGAACTTGTTTTGAGGACTTTCTTGACTTGACTCGCGAGTGTTTTCTTCGTAGCCAAAATAATTTTTATACCATAAAAGTACCATGGCGATTGTTACGGTAGTAAAAGCGGATTTTGTCATTTTTAAATAAGAAGTTCGAGGCGTAGTCAGACTACTTATGCTATGTTCGGACCATACAAAGAACTTAACAATTAGCAGCTACCAACTATAAGGGACGTCATTTAATTTATTTTATTTGTCAAGAACGACCTGAAATTCACGTATAATTAAAAAGATCAATCCAAATCAGATATATATGTGATTTTTTCCGAAGAGATCAACAATATTTGGACCAAAACTTCGATTCCAGTTGCAACTAAGGAACGAGTTATTTAATCAGTGAAATCCAATTTCGAAAATTATCTCAATTTGAAAAGATACCCCAAAACCAAACGAAATGATAGTTTTGAAAATAAACTGAAATGTTTTTTAGTCATCTGAGAAACTTTTTGAAGTTTCCACTAGTAAATGCACTTCATTTGAATCTTGTTCGTGTCTAAAACCTAAGAAAGTTTACATCAATGAGAGAAGTTTTTGTTGGATCAAATAAATGAAAGGAAAATGGTTGTAAACGGTTTTGATAAGAAAAAAACGGCTAGATTAATTAAACGACAAGATACGGGTAACAAAAAAGTCGTGTTTTACTCAAGAAACCGATTCTGTCTCAGCAAATTGTGATGAAGATTCAGTGCGTGAATCTTCCCCAAAAACGAATCCGATAACAGAGGCATTCCCGAAAAACTCGCTCTCGACAGAGACACCATTGACTTCAACGGCGAATTGGACTACATTGCCTTTGCCGAGAGTTGCTGTGATAGATACGGTTTATTCACGCAATCTGCTGCTGCTGTTGCTTCTGCGGTTTTGACTGACGTCGGCTTGGTTTCTACCGAAGATTTAACTCTGGTTATTGATAAAAATAAGATCTACAGAGATGTATCTAACGCCCGGAAGCTTCAAAAGATATTGGAGGTATTGTTATAAAAAGCATTTACTTTGATGGACGAAAAGTCCATCGCAAAGAAGTTTTAGAAGACCACATCTCAATTTTAGCACAGCCTGGATAAATTTATTTGGGACACACAATACCGAAAGACGTGGCACTGCAAAGGGAATTCTTACTTCGATCACATCTTTAGTAGAGGGTCGAGGTTGGAATTAAGATGACGTGATTGGCGTTGAATGTGACGGAACTGCAACTGCAACGATTGGAAGGGTGGCGTGATTAAATATTTAGAGGAGTTTTTGCAGAGACCATTACAATGGTGTGTTTGTATGCTTCATGTCAATGAGTTACCCCTTCGTCATTTATTCTTGACCTTAGATGGTTGCACTTTGGGTCCTAGAGAATATAACAGACGCCTTACAAAGTGTAACTGACGTTACTTCTAGAGATGGCTTTATTAGAACCAGGATGCAATCTCGAGCAGAAATGCCAAATTTTGGACACAAAAATAAGTTAAAAATTTTAGTTTTTGTCATTGATTATAATCTATATTTATTTATTTTCTATATTATTCTATATTATTTTCTTGTGCTTTGTTTCATTAATTTCAATACTAAAATACCTTTTAAACACGATTTTTTAAAATTATTTTAGGCAAACGGTTTAACTCCATAAAAACGTAAAATTTACAAAACTTCAAAGCTCGGTAGAGCCCTCAAAATGACAAACAAAAATTAAATTTTTGTTACCTTTTTCGCAATTTGTGTAAAATTACGCAAATTTTGATACCTCTTGTGATTGTGTAGCTGAAAAATGTTTTTTTTCTCATACATCGACGGGACACTAATATACATCCCTCTTCTGGATTCAATAATAAGTGACCTACAGCATCGTCTGCCTCTTCAAATACTTAATTTGATTCAACTAAGCGTTTTCATGCCAAAAAGCGAATACAGTAATCAAGACATTAAAACTGTGAAACAACTAGCAACCGATAATACATTGTTACTAGATAATACTCCAGTTTCTGTCGTTGTAAACGAATATCCGCTGTGGATGGTGAAGTGGCAGCGGAGTCAGGACATACCGCAGTCGATTTCCGACCTTATTTTAAATTGCGATATTGAGATGTATCCTAATATAAGAAGATTTTTATGTATTATGGCTACACTACCTGTTAGTGTAGCGACAGCGGAAAGATCTTTCTCTGCGTTGCGAAGAATCACATCGTGGCTAAGAGCTTCAATGGTTGAAGAACGTCTAACCGGACTGCCACTTCTCCACGTCCATAAAAACGTACCCATTGTAGTAGATGAAGTGATAACGCGTTTCGGGAGAAGACGTAAAAGAAAAATTTATTTTGTTATTTAAATATAGGTAGGTAGGTATTTTTAAGTACAGTAGGTAGTTATATTTATTAATATAACCTACGTTTTACTTGTAAGTATCTATTATTATCAAAATTAAATTATAACTTCTTGTGACTTGACCACGACTATGTGACCCCCCCCTGGCGCCAAAGTTGGATCCGCCCTTGGTCTAATTTCATCAAGAGAATGTTTGTTATTTTTTCCTTGTCAATATACACTATCATTGTGTTAAGATGATTGATTCGAATATTAATGAGATTAAAATATAGTTTTTTTATATCCTTTATCTGTTATATTCACAAAGCGTCACATTTAGTTATTATTCACATTTCAGCTTTGTGAAACGCTCTAAATAAAATGAAAAGCACAGGAATTAATGTCCTCATTTTCTTTAATATTATTCGTTATTGTCGGTACGCAGTTATCCTGCTCGCTATATATCATCGGCGCGCAATTATCTGCGCGCATTTGGTGGGACACCTATTTGAATTGTTCCGGGGAATCAACTTATAAAATATATTCTATTTTAAATTTTGCAGTGTACACTCATTCAACTCTTGTGATTGAAAAATATGGGAAGTATTATGAAATTTGTTAATAATAGAGAAAACAGAAAATAAACATCGTTTGGAAATACAAAAAAGACAGTCCAGCTACCTAAAGAAAATATTATCGAAGAAAGAAATGATGGCTATTTTAAATTTTATTAAAATGAAAAGTATTTGATCAACGCAGACAACGGAAGATATACGATATCTAGGTGTGTACATAGACCAGCATCTAACCTGGAGAAAACATATTTTGAATCTCACAGTCCGAATAAGAAAGCTAGTTTATTTTTTCAAAGAAATTAGAGATGTACTCGACGCACCGACAAGAAGAATAGTATACTATGCACTGTGTCACTCACTCATTAATTATGCAACTGTCAGTTGGGGTGGTGCAGCTTCTACTATCTTAGATGCATTAAGCAAAGCCCAGAAAATGGTATTGAGAGTTCTTCATAAAAAGCCATTTCGTTTTCCTTCAGAAGAACTTTTCAGAGAATGTCACGTCCTGGACATCAATCAAATATATTTACTCAACACTTTAAAATATTTTTTCCGACATAAACAAGATCACCAAAAAATAACTCACTCACACTCAACAAGGGCACAGGTGAACAGCGAATATCTTGTACCAAAATTCACAAAAACATTTTCACAAAGATTTCACCTCTTCCAAGCACCAAAAATATTCAATACTCTTAACACTACACTAAAAACTTGTAGCCATAGTCTCGCATATTTTTCTTCAAAAGTGAAACTATGGCTGCATGAAAAGGGAAGGAAGCATGTCCAAAACCTACTAAAATCCATGATATAAACTAAATTTGAAAAATACTAATCCTACAAGAACATTTACTTTCATCTTTCTAAAAACTTTTAATTGTTTTTATTTTATTTTATTAAATATCCTATTCAGATCATTTTTTTTCCTTTGTCTATAATAGAATTAATTAACACCATTATTAGATTGTAAACATTTAATTATTACTATTACTCAATTTTAATTGGCAATAATATTGATTCACAAATGTTATATAAATACTAAATATTCTTGAACATTGTACTACTGGAAGAGCACTGTCTGCTATAATACAGTAAACTACTAGTGTAGCAGGCAGGGCATCAAATCAGTTGTAGTGTTTACTTGCTGCCAAGACTCTCAGCAACAATGAAAAAAGCTTAATTTAATTTTGTAAACACTAATTGTAAACTTTGTAAACTTTGTAACATTGAATAAACATTGATTAAATTGGAAACTTTGCAACATTGTAACATTGGAACATTGTAACATTGAATAAATGAATAAACGAATAAACGAATAAAAAAAAAAAAACGCTTTCGGAAAAATTAAGACACAATAAAATTAAATTTTTGTTTAAATATAGTTTTGTAAACAACATTTAAACGTTTTTATTTTTTAATCGAATTTTATTGATCCATCTTGCATACATCTGTGATCTTGCATTATATATATCAAGCCATGTATTCACTAGGGGACAAATTATCTCTCAACATTACGCGCGGCATAGAGTCCACGTGACGTTGTAACGTCGCGCACTTTTCCGCGACGTCGCGCACAACACAGCGGGGCATATCTACGTGCCGCGGAAACGTTGCCATGCGCACGGTACTCGAGCGAGCTCACAGGGACATCGGGCTGCGCGTCAGTATCACGTGGTATGTTTACAAGTGAATGCGCATGCGTTGTATCTGTCAACTGACATTAACGTGGGGAAACGAAATTATTGTTCTCCAACTCATCGCCGTACAATTTTGTGGGACATTTCAAACCGTGAATATAAAAATAAAATGATGTGAGGGCCAACAGCGTTCCTTAATATTGTCTTGCTTGGCTATGGAAGGCCCGATTATTTGTAATAAATTGTCAAAATCAGTTGGTGTCATTCGAGTGAAATTGACAAAAGATCCGTCAGACATTCGAAGATCGCATAGAATATCCATCCTTTTTTCTCTTTGCAGTAAATAATTTCGCACCTACCACCTTTTTCTCCTCTTACGTTTCGATAAACTCGTTAAAATATATTGATACGCAGCTGTCATCCTAACCTCATCGGGTGGCAAGTGTAAATAGATACGCAGCTGTCAACATAACTTCATTGGGCGACAAGTGATATGCGAGTCCCGGTGTGTACACGTCAAATGACCGCGTCATTGTCCCCGAAACATGAGCGTAGATGCGAAATGTTTCGCGATTTGTCCCCTAGTGAATACACGGCTTTATCATGTCACGACTCATTTTTATTGCCATCTAGGAACAATCCAACAAAATAGTGATTAATAGTAATATTTTTTCCATTTGTTATCATTGTTAGTATGACTCCTTTTAATGTCATCTATACGAATACTTTTAAAATCTTTGATTAATGCTGGCTATAAAACTTTTGCAGGTAATCATTTGTGTCGTTTTGTGCGAGTAGTGCAGCTAATGAATAAAGTTATTGGCGTCCTTTCTATGGTTCCGCTTTTATAGAAAACATACCTACCAAGAAATGGAGAGGCTGGCAGGTGACAGAGGAGTGGAGAGACCGAGTGCTTATCTTCTTTATTCTGTGGAGTGCTTGGTGCAGACCATTTTTACTATTGAGACCAATATTGAGACCATAGATAAATTGAGACCCAAAGAAGGAGTGTTGTGATTGTTTTGAAATTTTATCAGTCAAAATCAGTGTTGCCAAATCGTATAGTAAAACTGTATATGACCCATATGACCGTAAGAAAAACTGTAGCAAACTGTAAACGTAAAAAAACTTCAAATCTACAGTTTTTGTTTGTTTCGATAAAAGAGTTACAAATAGGAATGTACGATCTTGCAAAAATGATCGATTTTGACAAATAAATCGTATACAGGTGTTCTCTTGCATCTGCTACAATGAAATTGTGCATTTGTTTCAAAATTTAGAAAGATAATTTCAACTAATAATTTTTATTTTCATATATAAGATATATATAATATATATATATATTATAATATATATTATATATATAATATATATATATATATATATATAGATATATAATATATATATATATAATAATGTAAAAATGTGCGCTCTAAGGTAAAAAAAACTGTAAATCTACGGTAGGGTTCGTTAGAGTGGTTATAATAGTTAAATATTTCAAAAATGGTTTAAATGGATGCCAAAATTTTGGTATCTAAATTGTAATTGTTCGAGGTCTTTTTTTCGTATTATAGTCCTTTTTCGTTCACAACCTTCAATGTGTCAATGAGAGATTGTTTTTTAGAGGATTCTACAGATTATCTTTGCCATTCGACTGATTATAATTTTATAATTACAGATCTCTTCTTCAAAGACCTGATTGCGCCGTAAAAACTTCCAGCCGACCGATTTGCGCAATGAACATTCAATTCTGATTCATAATAATTAATATGAAATAATAATATGATGTGAAATAATTTATATGAATATTATTCAATTATTCAATTTTTTGATCTTATTTTACTGATAGTATTTAATAGATCTGTTTCATTAGTTCCTTATTTGTTGTTATGGTTTTGTCTTTTATTGGTCTATGGATCTTTTTTATATTGCACTAGCAACCCAGCTAGGGATGGGTCGTCGACGTTTTTACCGTCGACGAAACGAGACCGTCCACGTCCATCCATCGACGAGACGATCAACTAGTTGAATTCGTCAACTAGTTGACGCGTCAACTTCGTTACGCGGACGTTCTATCTAAACATCGGGACGATGGTCAACTGTCTACGGTTCAACGCGACGCTTCTCGACGGCTCGACCGTTGGCTATTTTTAAGACGTTAATTTTTAAAATTTAAAGAAGTTCGAAGGAATATAGTTTCGCGGAAAGTAAAACCGCTACTTGTGCTTATATGTAAAAAGAAATATTTTATTATTTATTTGTTTACGCACATTATAGGCTTTTACATAGTGTTTTATATACTTCTTTCTAAATATAATAAAGAAAGAAGTAGGTGTACACAACAATATCAGGTGTAAGTAGTAAAATATTAGCTCAATAAAAAATAAAATAATTAAACAGAATTGTTTTATTTTATACAGCGTAAAATTGGGAATTCACCGAATCGTCGCACGTGACATCACAAAAAATCAAGTAAAAAATAATAGATAATAGCTTATTAAGCCTATCTCGCCCTACGCATGTATTCAAATTTCAAATCTCTAGTCATAGTTCGTGTACACAGATCTGCACTCTATGGTAGTGTACTTTAGAGTTGAAATGAAATTACCCGTCGAGCCGTCTATGACGTCTATGGCATCTACAAGTCGACAACGAGAGATGAGAGAGAAATAAACGGAGACGTTTTGTCTTGCTCTCGCTCGTTGCTTAGCGTTGCGTTAATCTCGAATTGTCCACCGACCACGGCGTCCGCTGTCCACCGTCTACGAATTCAACTAGTCCATGTGATAAACGTAAACGGTCGACGCGTCGATGCAACGTCAACGGTTGATTTCAACTAGTCCGTCCATTCAACGCCCATCCCTAAACCCAGCCCAGCCTCGCCTGGTATAGTTTTGTTTTTATAGTGATACAATAAAATTAATAAATTGAGAAAAGAAAATAATAAAGAGCATAAACAGGCGATGCTTGTAATGTGTTCTACCCATCTACAAACCGTCCTACTCTAACCCCGTGACACCTACACTTTTTGTTTCTTCCAAAATATTTATCAAATAATTTGGCAAATGCAGTACATATATAATGAAAATGTTATTAAAATTGAATCTGTTTTTATATTATGTACCTACTCGTTTATTTATTGAATAAAATTGTGTTTTTCTTTATTATTTTATATGAGTAAGAACTCGCCAATTTTTATTTAAATTATTGAAAATTTTGAATGAAGAAATGATATTTGTAATTTTATATTTTTGCAAAAATAAATGTCGAGAAGTTATAAAATGGAAGATTTTCAGAAAAGCGGGAGCATTTTAAATAATTTTTCGAATCAGTAGTGCGTATCTTCGTGCCAGTTTTTTAATCTTTATTCCTTTTGGTTGCTATTTTTGAAGAATTTTCCCTTTGGTCGCTCAATTTATAATTCCATTTCGTGCTTTACCAATCCTCATTTCGAACGATAAAAGAATCAGTCTATTCAATTCGTCGGCAAAGGCGGAGTTTAAAGTCGTCCTGTTTTTAATTTCAATTTGCTGGTGGGTTCCAGCCGGGAAGACATTTGAGAGTCGTGTAGACATTGATCAGCCTCTTTTCCCGGGGATGGAACGAATACTTTTATTATAACAGTTAGCCCTCCATGTGGCATAACTCGATAGTGCAGGCTTCGGAACTTGATATTCGTATATAAAATTCCCCCGTATCTCGAGATAACAACATTGTTATTCCGGCGTATTTTGATGATTATTACCCTAAAACTCAAAAATAGACGGGACGTATTTATTTATAATTATTTAATTACTTATTTTCCTTTATGACTTTGCACTTTTAGTCGAAATCTTTGTAAAGTATCTAGGTACTTGTAAATCTACGTGGTCTTATTAATGTGGCTTGTTGAGGGAGGGAAATGTGGAGTATAAGGGATTTACAATCACTTACGGGAAGAAAAAATTGCTGTCCTCCTCCTGAAAATCCTGTATTTTTATGATTATATGGTGTAAGGTTCAACGCCCATCTTACTCTTGTACATTTTGACACGATGACATTTGGCTGATGTCTTGACATTTGTCATAAAAATTAAGCCCAGTAAAACAACAATATTAATAATTGATACAAAATTATCTTTATTAAGAAAACAGCAATAACAAATGAACAAATGTTTATAAAAATACTAACGAATTAGGTATATTTAAACTTCTTATTTTAAAGTTCAGTTTTAAGTTATCGGGATCCGTCATCCGAGGTCTTCAACCAGGAGACACGTCTCCTTGAATAATTCCCGAAGCGTGATTTGTATTACTTTACATTGTGCATATACAGACATACATTTGCCGGCAAACTTCTTGAAATTTTTTGGCGTAGTGGGGAAATGCGCAGAAGACAAAATTTGGATCTCGTTGGTGGAATGATACCTACATGCGTAAACTTCCCGCCACTACGCCGTAAATTTTCAAGATGTTTTCCGACTTTGAAATTTTAAATTCATAATTATTTTCAGGTTTGCATTTCTCTTACAGCGCAGGATTGACATTGCGGCGCAAATAACACGACTCTGATCGAGTCAAGTGATTTCAAGTCAAGTGATGTGCGCGTCAATCATAGATAACATAATATAACAGCGTCAATCCTGCGCAGCTGTTCGGTGCCTTTACGATGTCCCGTGTTCAGTTTGTGTGTACATAAACGATTTGCACATCTCGTATCCTGTGTACATTGTAACTTACATACATACATTTATAGTAGGTATATTTTTGGCGGTTCACAGAGAGGTGGCCGTAGCAACATGCGTGAAGCGGCCGGTTCGGGTTTGGTGGCTCGGAGTTCAAGCCCCATCTCCGGCCGTTTAATTTGTTTTTTAGCCGTGAATTCGAAGGAAATAATGGACTTTACACGAGGTTACGGACGGACAGACAGACGGACAGAAATTATTATGTTTGTGATTTTTCCTATACGTACATCAGTTTTTTAGATTATAGAGTAGAGCTTTTACGCGCTTAATAATTGTAGTTTAATCTTTTTAGATATGTACATAGTAAATATATTATACTCTGGCTATTGAAAAAGTCGAGGTTTGTCCGTACTCAAGTTTTCGCTCCATGATCACTAACAATAATTATGATATTTAAAAAATTATTAACTGAAGTAGGTAGTTTTCACAACATTGGCAACAAATTGGCAAAGGTTATTCTTCATTCGAAAGAAAACTTCCTTTATTTGATTTAATTACAGGCTTTCAAACTGGAATGTCACGTAGACAAAAATGAGCATATTCGACACCTCCTTCTGTTTGCGTTCAATCGAGGGATGAAAGACCGGGTGTTTTTTTTTATCGCAGAGGCATCGAAAAACTTGTAGAAAGTTATAAAAAAATAAAGAAGAATACGTTATTGACTAAGGCCCGGTTTTTTCAAGTTCGATCAAAGTAAGCGGTCGATTAAAGCATAGATTTTTACGAAAACGGATCGTCTGATTGGTGGAGAACGTAAAAATCTATGCTTTAAAAGAAGGCTTACTTTAATCCAACTTGAAACAACCGGCCCTAATTGGTTGTAATATTTTTGTGTTTGAAAAAACGACGCGTTTGTTTGATTGTGTCTAACTTCAATAGAATATACTACTGGTCAAAATACTGAAAATAGAAAATATGGATTTTACGGTGTTTTTTTGATCTTCCAATGAATTTTTATCGGTTTAAATGACTTCATTTTCTGCTGGTCACGTTCATGTAGTTGTACAGACTGAAGTTAGGCCCTCACGCACTTCATCCTCTTGGTGGAGGAGTCCAGGGCGCACTTCTCGTGAGCGCTGCACTTCACGTTGTTGCAGTAAGTGCCAGTTCCACCGGATGCTGAAAAAAAAATTAAAAAACAAAATTGTGGTTAATATCATTGGTGGGATATCTTAAGGCTGGATAGTTACTGTTTATTATTCATTTCTATCAGAATGTATATGCTATTGCTTGCCCAACGTAACTTGGCGTGCGGCGAATTTTGAACTAAAACCCGACTCGCCCGGCGGTAACTCCTCGCCCTGTCATTCAGTTCATTCTCGTCTTTGAGCGCGAGCTGTGTCATCTTGATTACCAATATACATTGAATTATTATGTCCAAAACATCCTAAACAGTCCGGGATGGTGCAAGAACATGCGCCAATGAAATATTAAAGTTTTGCGAAGCTGAAAAAGCGAATAATGGATCGATATTACCGTCTGACAGTTTGACAGATAGAACGGCTGCCATTACTGCATGGTTTCTTTAGTGCCGCCCGACCAAATTTCTGTATTTAATACGACACCGGTCACCGGACATTCTTTACATTATGTATTGTGTAATAAATTTACACCCTGGCTACTTCTGTTAGGTGATAGGGACGCCCTCCCTCGCACGCCAAGTTATAGTGGTACGTCTACATACTATATTTTTTTAGGACGATAACTTATATAGAACCTATGTTCTTATATAAAAGTAATAAATTGAACATTATTTACAATAGTCAAGAAAACATAAGCATTAATCGACAAGTCGCGGCCAAATAATTCGTTTTCATTGTCTTGGAAATCATCAATAGTTTATAATATGGAATAATGCCCAAGATTTCGGAGATAAATCTGTACTTAACATGTTAAAAAATTACGTATAGTTTTAATTAACATACTGTACATACATGAACGAAATGTTCTTTTAGAACAGTTTACTTTAGTGATCTATCGTTCATTAGTTCAGTAGGTGGAAAATAGATCGTTCATTAAATCATAAAATCTAAATAACAAAATCGATTAAATCTTTGGCAGGCATTCTACTTTTTCTTTGGGCGTAATTTTCTCTTTAGGCAGTGACCATTAGCGACGGTCGAATGATGAGATTTTTAGAGATTGAGCACACCCCCCCCCTTGGATTCGTAAATTTGTTTGGTGGCTAGAATTTTTTTTGGTTCGAAAGTGAACAGTTCATGTTTCGTGAATGATTCGCTGAACGATAGTTCAGTCAACTGAACTAAAATTCTCATCTCTACAAAGTAATACATGTATGTACATCTGATTGTGAGTCCTGTTGATACGTAATTTTTATTGTATTCTGGCTTCAAAGCAATGTAAGGCCAAATCTATCACTGTTCGATTATTCGAAGAAAAATGCCGATAAAATAAATTTTGTAAAACTATATAAGTATGTGGAGTATAAAAGCAAAGGCAGAAATATATATAAAAAAAATGTTGTGAATACAGTCACCGAGGATAACTTATATATGTACTGAATTCTAGATTTTATGAATCTATCCCTTCAAAGTCGTGTTTCAAAGTTCCTATAAATTTACGGGCTATGTATCTCGAATTCCGCTCTTTACCTATATATTAGTAATCCTTGATGACTGCATTATTTTTTTTGGATATTACTGCCTTTGCTTTTATATCCCACGTAAGAAATTTGAGTACAAGAATATACCTACATATTATTCTTGTACACAAACAAATTCTTAAAAGATTCACTTCTTTAAATTAAAATTCACCGTATTTCACTTTTTTTCAATTTTTCCCATTTCATAATTTAGTATGGCAGATGGTTTGTAAAATAGTTTTGGAATTACTTACGTAGGTGCCTAGACTTTCTGGGTACCTACTGTTGGTTGTTTAATTTTTGATTCACGAGGCGTTTGTCGTGTCGTACCTAGGTACCTACATATCCGTATTATATTTGTGTTTTAAATCGCGTATTCTCCAAATATCAGCTAGTAATTAATGAAGTTATTTTTGTATCAGTGAGATTTTACATATTTCAAATAGCTTGTCAGGCTGGTCCTTGCATGCTTATTTTTGTTTTTTAATTTGGGACAGTTTTAATTATTCTTAATTCTAGTTGTTTTATTTTGTCGAAATTAGTTTGAAAAGTAAGTTCGTAACTGTTTAAGCCGTAGTTTAAGCCATGTATTCACTAGGGGACAAATCGCGAAACATTCCACTCGGCATGTCGCATCAACATCTACGCTCATGTTTCGGGGACAATGACGCGATCATTTGACGTGTACACACCGGGACTCGCATATCTTGTCGCGGAAATGTCATCCGACGAGGTTATGGATGACAGCTGCGGTATCTCATTTGGCGAAAACGGGGTTCCGCGCAATTCGAAATGTTTTTTTGGGTCGTAATTTCAAATTAACGAGGTTATACTGTAGTAAATTGAATATTATTAAAAACAAGGTCCTTTTTGCAAATAATTATTGTTTTCCACGTCAAGGAAATGTGGCCCTAGGAGGTTATGATGTCAACTGCGTATCTGTTTATATTAATGAGTTTATCGAAACGTAAGAGGAGAAAAAAGAGGAGAATGCGAAATTCTTTACTGCAAAGAAAAAGAAGGACGGACATTCTATGCGATCTTCGTCGATACAGCTCGATGATTTCAAGAACAATTTCATTTCCCCGCACTGTCATCTTGACAGATACAGCGCATGCGTATTCACTTGTAAACATACCACGTGGTACTGACGCTCCGCGGAATGTTGCAGTGAGTAGTTTTACGCTCGGGTACCGTGCGCATGGCAACGTTGCCACGGCACGTAGAAATGCCGCGCCATGTTGTGCGCGCCGTCGCGGAACAGTGCACGACGTTGCAACGTCACGTAGACTCTGTGCCACGCGTGCTGTTGAGGGACAATTTGTCCCCTAGTGAATACATGGCTTTATAATTGAGTCTACCATACTATAGTATAAACAATATGTATGTGACCTAGATTTTATACACATGTTTTGCCTACAATATAAACTTGCTAATGCTATACTACAAGTATTCACAATATATGTTGTAAATTTCATAGAGTAGATAATATGGTCTTATGCCGACATTTTCTTGTTTATATGAATCATTATATAAATTGCCGTACCATTTAATTACGAAACAATTTATGGAATGGAAACGTTATATATTTAAATCAATCACTCTATTTATCGTTAAATGGCGTCACATTATGTAGGTATATAAGCAATGGCTGATCTTAAAACTTTTCTACAGATAATATAATAGAATAAAATATGCATATTACGCTGATAAAAGTGTACAAATAATTTAATAACATAAAATTAAAATAACAACGAATTAAACTGAAAAAGTTATGTAAAAATTATTAATAAATTGTTTTCTTTTTGGAAAATCTCACATTGCATCTTATAAATCCGGTACATAGATTCTTTAATATATTATATTATTTAATTTTGAATTGATTAATTGATTTGACAACACGCGTAGATATTATTTAGCAAACTATTCTCCTTCCCATCAAAAACATAATTGAAATGCTTAGAAAATAGAACAATGACAAGTCGATATTGAAATAATACAAAACGTTCACTCGTACAATAAACATAATTTATAACAATACTAAACAACGCTCATCGACATAACCAAGTTGACAACATTAATCTAGCAATATTATAATACACAGGGTGTCTGATAGCTAGAAGCAAAGACTTTACAGGTGGATTCCTGCCTTGATAATGAGCCGAAAATGTTCGAGCAACCATGGCCTAATATTTAGTTACGGAGATATGCAATATCAATACCGCCGCATTCAGTCTACTTTCATTCCTTTTTTGCCAGTTTCAGGCTTCACTTTCATACATCAGGGTTTGCGCTAGAACGCAGAACGTAATCTGAAAACCTACCGGACAAGCACTAGTAGAAGAAGAAGTTGAATTATTGCAAAATAATTTTGCATTAGCTCTCGGGTCATAAAATAAACAGCAAATAAACAAGTCAATTTCACAACATGGACTGCAGTTTTCCTTATCGCGTTAATAATGATATTGCGGACGTTTGCATGACATCATGTAGAGGACCGGTTGATAAAGTGGATAATAACACCTTGTTTACTACGGCGGACCAGTGAGGCGATAGTTCGGCGAACAACATTCACTCAGCGCATTCAGTTCAATAAATGTTATTGCTTCTTCAGTTATTAGATAGGTACGGTGCTATTCTGAAAATACCAATATTGGTATTAGGGATGGGTACAAAATATCTATATTTATCGTATATATATATTTTCGATATATCGAATATCGATATTTTTTTTTGATATATCGATTTTTTTTTCTTGGCGGCCTTTTTTGGTTAGCTTTTTTATTTTTTCTGACGACCTTTTTTTGGGTATCTTTTTCACTTTTTTCTTGGCGACCTTTTTTGGTCATCGATATATATTTTTTCGATACATCGATAGTTTTTTCCGATATATCGATATATTTTTTTCGATATATCTATATATTTTTCCGATATAACGATATATTTTTTCCGTTATATCGGATATTTTTTCTCGGATAATCGATATACTTTTTCCCGTGACCTTTTTTTTGGTCGCCAAAAGCTTATTTCCTTAACAGTTTTGAAAAAAATAATATCAATAAATGTGGATATATTTTTCGCAATGTATATCGATTATTTTCGATACTTTTTTAAAATATCGATTCGATATATATCGATTTTTTTTTCCATTTACCCTTCCCTAATTGGGATGTCAGATCTTTCCCAATCCCAATCTTGACAGGTGTGTATGACATTGTATTGCCGCCATGTTCGATGTTTTATATTAATGAATTCAATCAATCAGAAAGCTCTAAAAAGTAAAAAACGTTAAGCTATTGAATTCATTCATTTCAAACCTGTCAAACATAAAACTTCAAATAAACGGCGTCACAATGTTATACAATAACTGTCAAGAAACAGAATTAGCAATATTGCTTTGTTCAGAATACTGATGACTAGCTGTAACCCGTCAAAAGTGACGGTACTTTTACATTTCGGTTCCAAGAAATAATTATAAAAATATTCGTGAATTTAAAAAAAAAAAAGAAATTTCGAAAAAATGCATAATTTATAATTCGAAAAAAAAAAATCGTAAAAAATATTATAAAAAAGTTACGGACGTTACACGAAGTTACGGGGACAGATAGACAGACAGACAGACGGACGGACGGACAGAGAGAGACAACGAAATTATTATAATTGGGATGGGATGTTGATGACATTTTATTTATTTGGACTGGTATTGAAAAGCAACTTAAAATTTTCCATAATTTCTTAAGGCGATCTTCCTGCAATGTACGCCACCAATTCGATGGTCCCTACGTATACCTCCTTACCTACTGTCGAATCTGCAAAAAGTATTTTTTCGTTATACCACTATTCCATTGTAGGTACTGTAGTAGGTACCTATACCTACCCATCTTCATCAATCTTCATCGGGACGGTCTTAATGAAGACGGTCGCAAACTATTTGCGTAAATTTTATTTGTATATCGAAAGTAGAGTTACTAGTTAAGTGGTTAATACAAAGTTGTTTAATTACATAAAATTAATAATTACATATGTCCAACCACAAAAACACTGTAAACATCAAAAGTATTTTTTCCTTTTGTTTTCTCAAACCGAATCTAATTTAGGTACTCAATATCTTTGGACAAGGTTAAAAAAAAAATTTTCGTTTTCAAAAAGCATACACATGTATCCGAAAATATGTAGTAAATTGGATGGTGTGAGATAGTAAAAGGACAATCGAATATTTGCACATTCGACAGTATTCGTAGGGACCGTCGAATTCACCATTCAAAATTCACAATTTTTTCTTATATCTTCTCTTGCGTTTTGGTGGAAGATGCGAACGTTGCAACGCTATAGACGTACCAGTATAAATTGGCGTGAGGGGGAGGGCGTACCTGTCGCGTAACAGAAGTTGTCAGGGTATAAATTTATTACACAATACATAATGTACAGAATGTCCAGTGACCGATGTCGTATTAAATACAGAAATTTGGTCGGGCAGCACTAAAGAAACCATGCAGTAATGGCGGCCGTGTTATCTGTCAGACGGTAATATCGGTCCATTATTCGCTTTTTCAGCTTCGCAAAACTTTAATACTTCATTGGCAATTGTTCTTGCGCCATCCCGGACTGTTTAGGATGTTTTGGACATAATAATTCAGTGTATATTGGTAATCAAGATGTCACAGCTCCCGACCAAATACAAAATTGAACTAAATGTCAGGGCGAGGGGTTACCGCCGGGTGCGGGCGGGGCGGGTTTTAGTTCCAAATTCGCCGCACGCCAAGTTACGTTGGGCAAGCAATAGCATACTGGACACACATCGACTGACATCAACAGTCTTCCAAAAAATTGGGGAGCAGTATTTGATGTTGATGGTGACTCCGAATGATAATTCCACATACTATCTTTGAGATTATTTTCGTTTTTTTTATGTCGTAGGTACCTAATACAATTTACAATATAATTAAAAAAAACGGCGGATAATTATGTACCTATCTACCTAATATTTATCATTCTGAATATATCTCGCTTCATGAAAATACAAATAGGTATTTTGTTACTGTGCAATTCAAATCGCTGCAAATAATTTGGTGACTTTTTGTCGAACTTTTTTCGCTTTGCACGAGTCCTTGTTTTTTGTGCTTTAAAAATAGATATTTGCAAAACCAGTTTATTGGATGTACTAAGAATAAAAAAAACGAAAACTGGTTAGTCGAACGAGGCTTTTAATTGGAAGCGCTAATATAAGTCTTTTCATATAAGCTCGCAACTGAGTTAATGTGGGTACAGTGCGTAATATGCGCATTGTTTCAATGTGTTAAGTTTACGGATACGCCCCTCTCGTATCCGTAAACTCAACACAACGAAACAATGCGCGTATTACGCACTGTACCCACACTAACTTAATTGCAATCTTATACCAAGAATAACAAACAAATATGGTCTGAGGATACTTGAATATCGAGTTCCAATGTTCTTGAACAAAATACAAAGTACCTTTCCTCAGGCATAATAACTCCAAAATCAGTACTTAAAAAGTGGTTAATAGAAAACGACATAAGTTATATATGAACTATATTAATATTGAAATGATGTGAAGTGTTTTATTATGATAATG
>JADDOH010024341.1:0-77558 GCA_016648135.1 Agrypnia vestita | reverse complement strand
GGGATTCTCCCACACCTTTGACCAGATATATATACTTCCATAATATATATGCCTTGAACACTGAGTTTGTAATGTACATATTATTAAATAAATTGAATTGCCACTAATACACCTGATAGCATTGACGTATTATAATATAGACACGTTATTCCCATACTAGCCGGCTTTCATATGGAGCAAATATTGCATTGAAAGAGACAACAAATCACATAATCAAGTAAAAATCAGGTAATTTGAAGTCACAGTGACTAAAATAACATACTCATTCTTACAATATATTAATGCAATTACCTTACTTTTGAATTGCCAAGATTTCACACTTGTAACGTATCTACAGTTTATTATATCATTGCCTGATAGTGTATAAGGTAATATAATCTAGATATAAATTTTATTTTAATGGGAATAATAAAAAATAAACAACAAATAAAATCAATGTGTTTTTATTTCTTTTCTTGGTCATATAAAAATTAAAAATGATTCCTTATTAATCAATTTTCTTTATTTTTAAAGAATTTAACCTCTCATTATAATATTTTCTGTTCGCTTCCAATTTTTCTTCCAATATTTTTCTTTTCGGCGAACGTTCTATTTCCCTTGCGGCAGATTCTCGATCTCTCTTCCTTTTCTTGCACACGCTCAATTTCCCTTGCAGCAGATTCTCGATCTCTCTCTTCCTTTTCTCGCACACGCTCCTGCATCTTGTATCTGCATTCCTCCTCTAGAACTTTCTTTTGAATTATAATTAATTCTTTCCTCGCATCTATAATGCGCCCTCCTTTTCTCAAAGCTGGGTGCTTGGGTGTGCGTAGCTGCGGGACACTCCAGGTATCCCACTGCTGCGGTGTAGACAGAGAACCTGGTTTAGTAGTTCCATCTGTCCCTGATGGAAGAAGTGGTGCCGATGAAGTTGCCGGATGGTTGGTGGTGGTGATGGTAGGAAGTGGTCTACTAGCGGTGATGCGGATGGCAGTTCACATGGAGCAGTCCGTGGTTCGGACGGCAGGCTGACGTGCTCATGCTCATCCTCTTCCGTACATATAAAATTCGAGTCCTCCACGTAGGTTGAAGAATCTGAAATAATTATAATATATAGTAATGATTATGAAATTAATAATGATAAAGTTTAATTAATTAATGTATAATAATAATCTTAGGTTTCAGTTAGTAAAATATATATTACATAATGGTGCAGCATCACTGTCGAACGCTGCCTCTTCGCCCTCAGCGCTCAGGGAGATCATCTCCATTACCATTGCCTCCATTTGATCCAGGGGAGCCACTGTACTGGGCCCTCCACCAGTTGCCATCTGATCCCTACGGATGTCTGTGGATCGCTTCCGCACGGCCCGCTTGATGGCATCATACTTTTGGCGGAGGTTTTTCCTGGTGCGGAATGTAGAGCCCTCAGAACTGCTGTTGAATTCTGCCTCTATACGGCTCCACTCGGCATCCTTATCCCTCCACTGCACGGCATCACTTTTCTTACACTCTATTACTGATCTACGACTATATACTAATTTTAATAACTTATCACTTAGTATAATTAGACACAACATGAACTCTGCTATGTGTTTCATTTGTAACAACGTGGCTCTCTACTTTGTCCCTAAAAAGAAAATATATGCTTGAAAATGTACATTACGACGCTTAACTGAATTTATTCTTAGTTTATTTATTCGATAATGACAAAAATTATAACCTAAAAATACAAGTACCCAATCTTTTTATGAGTTTAATCGACTGTCTTTTGAATTATAAGATGATCAGAATTTCGTAAGTGTTCGCGATTAAAATTTTAAAAATATAATACGTTTTAGTTACCTACCTAAACTAATCATTGAATATCAAAGACCAGTCCAGAAGTGTGACAGTTCGAGAAACAGAACTATCGCCACAGAATAGAGAATATGCTATCGCTCAAAGGATAAAAATTAGAAATACTGTCGCTTTGTGATGACTTTGGACTAGACTAGTGTAGAATGAGACACAAAACGCAAAATAAATTTTGAAAAACGAGGTCCATGTGCCATTAGAATCTTGTTATAAAATCATATAATGAAGAATTGGTGCAGACGAAACTTTCAACACTTCAAAATGACTATTTTAATAATATCCGTTACCTACATAATGTTGATTTGCACAGAAGAAATTAATAATGCAGTAAGAACCTTGTTCACGCAATGACTTATTAAATTGTTATTCAAGGCCCGGTTGTTTCAATTTGGATAAATAAAAGTTCGTTTAAAAGCATAGATTTTTACGGAAACGGATTTCACACTTGTCAAATTTAATTTTTGACAGTTCGGAAACCAATAAATTCACTAGTAAGTGCAAGTTAAAATATTGTATTCATTTCTATTGGTGAAAAACTCTTTGAATATGATAAGAATGACCTTGAATATACTTTTTCTAAAATGCCAGTGAATGATGGACTCACTAGAAAATCAGATTCACTGTAACATATACAAAAAGTAAATAAATAAATTAATATCTCCATAACTCACTCTTGACTCTACAACCCTTGGTGGGTCTTGGCCTCCTCAATAATCTTTCTCCACTCATCTCGGTTTAGTGCCAGCTCTCTCCAGTTCAGAAGCTCTGAGGCAGAAATATCTTTGAGGACGTTGTCGCTCCATCTTAATTTTGGCCTTCCTAAGCTCCTTCGCCCTATCGCCATGAGTTTAGCTTTGGTGCTTGATTCTCGGTCATTCTCTCCACATGACCCAGCCACCGAAGTCTTCATAGTTTTATAAATTTTGTGACGTTTAGCTCTTTAAACAGAGTATAGAGCTCATTGTTGTAAAGTCCATTTTCTAGAACCGGCTGAAGATACGCCTCAAAATTTTCATTTCAAAAACGTCTAGTGCTCGCCCATTCCTCTTAGTTAGTACCCTCATCTTAGCTGCGTACATGAGCACTGGCCTACTAAGCTTATCAATACAATTGTACACCAATATCTTGGTGTTTCTGGATTTTATCTGCTCTTGTTGGCAGTTTGGATTACAGCAGTCTGGATTTTATCTGCTTTTGTAGGCGGAAAAAACAGCGATTTGCGCTCACTATGCGCTTCTGGGTATCCTCTGTAGTATTATTGTTGTTTGTTATCAGGGAGCCTAGGTATGTAAATCTTGATACCGTTTCAAAATTTTGACTTCCACATGAGAGTTAGGATTTGTTGGGTGCATCCTACGGCCATGTATTTGGTCTTCTGCTGGTTTATTATGAGACCCATGTTTTTGGCAGAACTTTTGTATATATTTATAAATCTCCATAACCATGGATATTTTTAAGTGTTAGAACATTTTCGACTCACATTCTTAAAATGTATAACCTCATGAAGTATTTACACCTACCTATCTTACATGCCGGTCTTGTGGCAGAGGCTGGCTGGATTGTGTAAAGTCAGTTAAATAAAATAAAATAATGATCACCTGATCAATTATTCCAATTTCATTTACTCTTATTTCCTTCCTTTACACTTATGAACATTGTCGGGGGCTCAGTTATCTAAACAGATAAAGCCCCAAATTTATATCAGTTTAATTTAAATTTAATTTAAACCTATTAAACAAGTTTGGTGGTGTATTACGCAATTGATATTTCTGTTATCTATTTTTCATATTATATAATCAAAAGCAAAAATAAATGCTTTGTCAATGGCACTGGAGTCACATATGTGCCAAGGACTGCTGTAAGACAAAAAGAAATTGAGCGAGTCTTACAGTAGTCGCAAGTGATGTGTAATATATTTTCTCAGTAAAGCTTTGTTTGTTTCTTAGTACGACTCATCCAAACTTGTATTGAAACAAATAAATTTTTCTTTATCGATATTAGTTACTGTAATGCAGTTCAACGTTTTGTAAAAAATAAGTCAGAAATATTGAAAAAAAATTAAAACTTATATTGCATAACTTCATAACTATTGATATTGGGTCATGGCTGCTTGAACATTTTCGACTCAATGCAGGAATATAGTCCTGTGAGTTTATTATTTATTAAACAGCTTTTTACTATTTAAGAAGTATATGACAAATGAACAGCTAATTTTTTTTAGGATAAAATACTTTACATCCAAATTTTTTTTGTCAGAATCAATAAAAATACCTATCTATCTTAAGTTCTAACACTGCGGAAGTAAAAGAATGGTCGAAATGAGTTATGCATGTCATTGGATAGAGAATCGAAAGACACGTCATTTGACCAATCAAAATCAAAGCAATTTAACCAATGGCCAATGCATTATTCCAAAAACAAAAACAGAGCGTATATCAGTGTAGACCGCAACGTAAAGTATATAGTTTTTTTGGTCTCCTGAAAAGTTCACGATTTTGAGTTATGCGGTGTTAGAACTTAAGCCATGCTATATGTTTTGCGTTATTTTAGTCAAAAAGTTTTTTTTTAACCTGAAGTTATCCTGAGATACTAGAAATCAACATAATACATGTTCTTCTGACGCCTAATGTCATAGTTGAATCATGCCAAATAAAATTAAAAAATTCGAAACCAGACACGTTTCCGTCGTCGCATTTATGAAATTGATCCCATTAACCGAGCGTAAAGATGTTACACATAAAAGAAAATGGAAATTAATCTAAATAACCAGCAAAAAGCAATCGACTTCGGCTTTTGCTAAATATGTAGCGCCCGCTGCGTGGTCATGTCTTGCGTATCCGTACCGCTTGCTTTTGCTAGGTGATGTATCGGCCATTTCGTGGCCACTGTAAAATTTACTTTTTAATGTTCAGTCCCTGCTGAACTCAAGGTCAATAGGGCGAAGGAGCTTAGGAAGGCCAAAATTAAGATGGAGTGACAACGTCCTCAAAGACATCTCTGCCTTAGAGCTTCGGAACTGGAGAGAGCTGGCACTAGACCAAGATGAGTGGAGGAAAATTATTGAGGAGGCCAAGACCCACCAAGGGTTATAGTGCCAAGAGTGATGATGATGATGATGATGATATGAAAGTAAGAATGACATGGTGGTCTCCTAGGAATCTCTCAAACCTCCAACAGCAAGCGAAATTCTTACACCTAGAGCAAACGGGAGGGTCTCCACTTGCTTCTCTTTAAAACTAAATCAGGCGAAACTTAGCTTTTCGGTTAGAGTGCACCCTACAATGCGTGTCCAACTTTAATTTGTATTTTAAGTCAGTTGTAATTAGTTATTAATCAAAAGTCGCCAGCGAGTACATATGTACGAGTCATATGAAAATATCATTTGTTTATCAGATTACGATAAAATTTCAAAATAGATAACTGCAATTATTTTGTAAATACGTGTTTTGGATAGTCTGATAAAATAACATGCCTTGTCATATGGTATGCACAGGTGACTAATAAATGTGAGAGCTCAGTGAGGAGCTAAAATCTTGAAGCCTGAATACTAACAAGTGATGGTAATGAAGTCAGATAATGTAGGCCTCTTTTCGTGTAAGAAAGACAATCGAATTAGTATGCGTAAGCCGTGCGTACTACGCAAATTGTTTCAATGTGTTGATGTTTATATCCGTAAAAACCAACAAACGAAACAATGTAATCGTATACACTGCTTTCACAAACTAGTTGGATTATCTTTCTTATATAAAAAGAGGTCTATACAGATAAAGCACTGATAATAAAAGTGCTTTATTGTAAGTAATAAATGATAAGAAGCACCTTATCTACAGTGCACTGAAGCCATAAGCCTCATCAAGCTGATCAAAATAAATAAATATTTTGTGTTCCGTCTCGACGCCTGGAATCCATTATGAGAGAACAGCCTGCTGTTTCGGCACTTATACACGCGTTCCTACCCCCTCTGATTCCCTGTTTGCGACAATTTATTCCCGCTGGTATCCCTGTTTCCGGTTTCGTCAGCGCAACGGTTTTTCTTTCATATAACGTCGATGTTTCGCGCCATTTGCACGCATTTAGACACGCCAACTTTTGTTGTGATTTTTTGTGTTTCTATTGCAACCTACCCTCTTAATTTTTGATCCCTAAGTTAACAAACATTAGACTATACAAATTTTTAACATAGTGCGACAGGACGTTGATATTTTAGTGTAAATCCCGTGAATTTCGTCAAACGATTTGTTAACAAGATGGCGGACGAGCAAGCTCCTTCGCCGGTATCCTCGAATGACGGATCTTCTTTCGAAGAACCGAGTCGAAAGAGACGCCGCGTAGCATACGACCCGCGTGTAGACCACCTGCTAAAACAGGTGACTGCTCTGACGGAGGCCTTGTTAGCGGGCGGCGCGGCTCCTGCATCAACAACGCCGCCAACGCCGGAACACGTGGCCGCGAGCGAGCCCAGCGTGGAGGACGCGAATGCGTCCTTTATTCAGCCGCCGCCGAGCCTCAGAAGGGCGAAGAATACGCTGGAGTTCGGCAAGCTCAGCACGGTCGTGAAGGAGCCGCCAGTACCGAGAGCGGACCCGAAGCGGATCGAACAGATCTCGAAGTTGCAACACTTCGATTCCGACGAGTGGTCAGGCGTTCGCTATGCGGAAACGCAGAGAACCTACGCGGCGACTCCCACATTTGTGGAATTGTCGGTGAACGACGACTTGAGAAGGATCGATAACGCGCCGACCCATACTGGCTTGCTGGAAAGATCGCTCGCCGCGCTTTCAAACGCCTTGCTCGCCCAGAGAGAGACCCTGAGAGACGGGATGCAATCGCTGGTGAATTGGGCATCCGAACCCGGCACGGATCTGTCCGCTTCGGCTCTCTTCGAGCGGATTCAGTCGATGTTCACCAGCGATGCTCCGTACAATAAGATTTCGGACGACATCCTGCAGATTGTGTGCGGCAGACGGGCAGAGTGTATACTGAACCGGCGAAAGGCCATATTGGAGGGCTTCAAAGACCCTTTCGTGCGAGAAGGTGCGGCCAAAATCCCTCCAAGCTCGGGATACTTGTTCAATAGGGAAGAGCTATCGGCGTATATCCTAAAGAACGGGGGCCAGGAGAAGGTGATGGTCTCGCCCGCAACCCGAAACCTGGCCCAACCGTCAACATCTCAGCCCCAGCCGTCAACTTCTCGTCGAGCTCCGAACCAGGGATACCTCCAGTCCCGTAAGCCCTTTCTGCCGGAGCCGAGGAACAGGGAGCGAGGCCCAGGGAACCCGAACAGGAGACCTATCCGGAAGGCAGACCACGGCCGAAAACCCGCTGGTGACCGTAGCCGTAGAGGTAGAAGATGACGCGAGGCTGAACAACCAGTTCTGGGGAGGACGCTTGAGGAGGTTCCAAAGCAAGTGGAAGGAGTTCGGGGCACCACCTATAGTGCTGAGAATCCTCAAGGGCGCGAGAATCCCCTTTGTGGCCAAACCTCCGTTAGTCTTCCCCACCAGGCAGCTGTTGAGCAGCTTCAGCACGAAGGAGTCTCGAGACATGTCGAGTCACATTCAGGCCCTGAAGATGTCAGGCGTGCTGGAAAGAGCAGATCATTCTCCGAGCTTCATCTCAAATCTGTTTCTAACTCCGAAGTCGGACAACTCCCTAAGGCCGATATTCAACCTGAAGGCGTTGAATGCCTTTGTGGAGGCGAAACCCTTCAAGCTGTTCAACCACTTTCGGGTCCCAGACTTCCTCCAGCCCAAAGATTGGTTGGTGAAAATCGACCTAACCCAGGCATACTTTCACCTACCAATAGCGGAATCGCACCGAAAGTTCCTGAGACTGTACTACCAAGGGGAACTTCTCCAGATGACCTGCCTGCCCTTTGGCCTGTCATCAGCCCCGAGAATGTTCGCAACGCTGTCAAACTGGCTAGCGGGACTCTTGCGGAAGAGAGGAATAAGGACCGTAGTCTACCTGGACGACTTCCTTCTGGCCAATCAGTCAAGGGACCTGCTAGCGACCCAGGCAGTAGAGACGGTCAATCTGTTCCAGCATCTGGGTTGGTGCATCAACCGCGACAAGTGTGTCCTTATACCTACCCAAAAGCTGGAGTTTCTGGGCATAACTTGGGACACCGAAGCCAACCAGAAATCCCTCTCGGACCGCAAGTGCTCTGGCCTTCGCCAAGTACTGCGCCGCCCGATCGAGGCCGGCAGTTGCTCCCCCAAGCAGGTTCTAGGCCTCTTGGGGAGACTCAACTTCGCAAACTTCGCCACCCCTCGGGGTCGTTTGCATTGCCGAAGACTGCAGAGATTCAGCCGCCAGCTGCAGAGGCACGAGCCATCCAGACAAGTGGAGCTTCCTGCCGCGGTTCGGCAAGACCTAGAGTGGTGGTTGGAGGCCGTAGGGGAGTCCTGCCCAATACACGAAGCCCCCTTCTCCCACTTCCTGACTACAGACGCAGCGGACGCAGGTTGGGGCGGCCAGGTGGACGACAAGACGATATCAGGCCAGTGGTCCCCAGAGCAGATGCGGTGGCATTCCAACCAGAAAGAAGCCTTCGCTGTTTACGCAGTGATCAGGGATCACGCTTACCTGCTAAGAGGAACGAAGACCCTACTGCAGACAGACAACAAGACAGTAGTGGCTTACATCAACAAGGAGGGGGGGACAAGATCATTGGGCCTTCTGAAGATAACTCGAGACCTCCTAGAGTTTATCGACCAGCAGGAAATATCTCTGACAGCGCAGTACATTCCAGGGAGATACAACGGGATTGCGGACCGACTCTCACGGGGGACACCACTCCCGGAATGGCACCTCCTGGAACCAGCGACAGAGGAAATATTCCGAATATGGGGACGTCCTCAGATCGACCTCTTCGCATCGGCCACCGCCCATGTGGTGCCAAACTACGTGTCGCTAGACTCAACCGATTGCTCGGCCTCCTATCTCAACGCATTCAGTCAGCATTGGGATTACGAGCTGGCCTGGGTATTTCCGCCGCCGAATCTCGTCCCAAGAGTACTGGCGCACTTGAACCTGGCAAGAGGCACCTTTCTCCTAGTTGTGCCAAGATGGGAGAAGACATTCTGGAGGGCCGATCTCAAACAACGAGCAAAGGGAGGGCCAATAAGCGTAAGAGATCTGAAGAGCGTCCTGATCGATACGTCGACAGGGTTTCCCCCACCGAGGGTGTCGGACCTCCAACTGGAAGTTTGGAGAATAGCAGTGGGTGGGAACAGGCTATAGCGGATTGGAGCCAGGAGGAACAGCAGCTGTTCAGATCTGGCTGGAGAGGCTCAACGCTGAACACCTACAAGCCGGCCTGGGATAGGTGGCAGCGATGGTGTACCACGCATTCTGTCCAACCTCATAACCCTCCCCCTGCAACAGTGGCAAGATATCTGGCCAACCTGTTCATCCACGAAGGGCTAGCCCCTCGAACAATATTGGTCCACAAATCGGCAATCGTATCCTTCTGTGGCCCAGCTCTTGATGCAGATAAGATTAGCTCGAACTTCCTCGTCAGGCACGTCCTTAAAGCCATCTCGGTTTCTGGTGGATGCACTGAGAGACCCCCGATCTGGAACCCCCGAGTAGTGGTGGAGTGGCTACGTGAAAACCCGCCAAGGAACAGCCTGTATGACGTGTCAAGGAGGACGGCCATACTACTCATCATGGCATCTGGGCGAAGAGTCCAAGATCTGACACTTCTCAGAGTCACCCCGGACCGATTGATCGACAAAGGAGACTCCATCACGCTATGGCCAGCCTTTGGAGCGAAGACTGACACGGCAAGACACAAACAATCGGGATGGAGGTTGAGCGCATCGGATGAAAGGAACATCAACCCCTTGTTTTGGATCCGAAAGCTGGTCTCACTCTCACAGCCGAGACGAAAGCCGGACATGAAAGAACTATTTGTGACGACAGCAGGTGAAGTAAAGCCAGCTTCACGGACAATGATAGGTGGTTGGATCAAGTCACTCCTAAGAGAGGCTGGAGTGGAAGCAACGCCAGGAAGTGTTCGTTCTGCTGTGGCTTCGTTGAATTGGCTGGAAAACTACCCGATAGAGGAGATCTTGTCAAGGGGAAACGGGCAGAGTGAAATCACCTTCCGAAAATTCTACCAAAGAGAGATAGTAGATAACCCCAAGCAACAATGCCCCCAGAGCTCATTAGCGCCTCTCTTTACGCCAATATAGGCAGTCACATATAACGTCGAACCACTAGGTCACCAGGTGATAACAAACAGATCTCTCATAATGGATTCCAGGCGTCGAGACGGAACACAAAATAAAAGAATTTTACCTTCCATTAAAATTCCTATTTTGTTTCCCTCGACGCCTGGAATCCAGGTAATCCCTACCTGGTGCATTATGAGTCATATGAAAGAAAAACCGTTGCGCTGACGAAACCGGAAACAGGGATACCAGCGGGAATAAATTGTCGCAAACAGGGAATCAGAGGGGGTAGGAACGCGTGTATAAGTGCCGAAACAGCAGGCTGTTCTCTCATAATGGATTCCAGGCGTCGAGGGAAACAAAATAGGAATTTTAATGGAAGGTAAAATTCTTTTATTATTGGGAATTGTGAAAACGTAATCAACACCTTACAGATATGGCTTCATGAAGAGAGAAGAAATGAAGCAAATAACTGTTTAGAAGTTATTAATACATTAGTTTTGTTCACTTTTTGACAGATTGTGATTTCACATTACCTGTCTTATAATACAGCAGTTCGAAAATCATTGAAAAAATATGTTTCAAAATGAAATGTTTCACTTTGTTCATGATGGCCGGACCTTGTTCGGAGCCGAAAACATCAGCTGTCCAAGGTATCTGAAAAGTGATCTCTCAGAACATTTATTCTATTATTTAATTTCCTTTAGTACCTTAATGACGGTTAGTTGCGTTCTGTTGTGATTGTCACTTCTTTACCAAGAAGTAGCACATAATTTATAACGGCGGCTATGCTTGTCAAAGGTGCCTTTTAATTTGCGCAACCAAAGCAAAGTACTTTTATGACGAGTTCAAGATGCAGGGTGATTTTAGCGCATCTATCACCTTAAATAATGCAGAATCACTTCTTAACTGTCTTGAGAGCAGGATGACAAAGTTCTCCCTGAAAAAATCAAATATAGAAATATCGATTCTATTGATTATCAAGAAGGGCATTACTGTTCTTAACTTTTTTATTTCTCTCAGTGATCTATTTTTTTTTCTTAACTTTTTTAACGAAGTAAATAATTGACACACATGTGATCTTGCAATTTTAATTTTTAGTAAATTTTTCAATGCTTTTGGATTAATTGTGAAATATCGATTATGCGGGATTTTTTTTCACCACCCATCCCAGATAATCAGGAGTTTACTGTATAGTAATAAAAAATAGTTATGGTATTTGACACTAAATGTTATTTACAATGTGTATCTGATTGAATCAATGATTGTTAACTTATTTTTTGCAATCCGACGGGCATCGGTATTAGACAACAATTATATCTCAGTTACCAAACATCAACACAATCAGATACAAATCTGTACCATGCGTAAGCGGTTAAAACAACGGTTTAACCATCACAACAAAAATACTGTAGCAGGCAGGTCAACGAATGAAGTGTTTACACTGTTTAAAAGAATATAAAACTAATAAATTAATTTTATTATTAATATTTGATTTTAAAATACACATATTTTCAAAAATATTCAAATTTCAACCAAATAATGTTGACATAATAAACTATGTTTAAAATAATTGTAAAGCAGATTATTAAGACTTAAAATCATCAAGGATAAAACAAGGTAAACTTCTTTTAAATGTAAATGGATCACAGCTTGCTTAAGAAATAAATAATTTTTGTACTTAAGTATTTCCATATTTAACAATTGTATTATGAGGTGTGATGATTCCATCTAAATTATTTGTACAAGGCAAGGCCGTGTAGTTAATGCATATGTATGAACACTGTAACACTGCATGTTTACTAGAATACGGTTGATGCATTTCCGAGAATTGTATTTCTGGTCTAGAGAGCGGACTCCGAGTATATATTGATTATACTGCTGATCTGGAGAGAGCGAATATTGGACAGAAGGAATGATGGTTAAGTAGGATTACAGAATTAGGAATACAAGACTTCAGTAAACGCTTTATTGGACTGCGGCAACTAGACAAGCTACTGTAATGGTAACCTCGACTAATATTATTAATTACTTAAATGCACCGGAGTACTTATAAACCGGTGACTTGCAGAATATTTATTGCAAGTACTTCTGCACGAATAATTGAGGCGGGACAGGGAGACACAATAGAACATATGTAAAGTATATACGTACTGAAAATAATAGTTTATTATCAAATTACACATTGTAAGATAGCAAAAATTCTGCAGCTAGTCACCAAAACACTCGGTGCTATCTATCTACAAGGTGGTGTTTCCTAAATCACGACAATCAGCTGCATAATGTGCATACATAACCTTAAAATATTAATTACAAAATCATTTCATTTTATTCCACAAATACTTTACTGGCCGTGAATAAATAACTACTCAGTCACCTAATTCTGTTTTGCTTTGTATTTATAATATAAAATAAAATCTACAGGTAACTGTAAATTAGGATAAATTTCTAAAATGTCAATTTATATTTTAATTATGGCTTTAGTTTTTGTTGAAAAATAACAAATTAACCATAAAAGTATAAATAAAAATATAATAAAGCAGTACATTTTAAATACACATAAAAATTATAATAAGTATAAACGAAGCATACCATTCTCTTTGTGGTGCGAGAGGTGGAAATTTTACTAATTTGCTACACAATAATTTATAAATGTCAACCACTTTTAACATTTGAATATATCTACTAATAACAATAAGTTGTTCATAAGATTTAATTTTGAAATATAATAACGGAGGGAAAAACCACAAACTGGTTCCATTAAGTATCATCCGTCCAATGTCACCTTTCCATTCAAATAATATCAAAAAATAATGTGTTTAATCTATACTCTCTTACTAATAATGCAAATTATACATTGAAATGCATGTTTGGTTGCAAGCCTAGTCAAATTAAAAATATATTGTACATCGGATATATAAAGCCGCACTACCTTGTATCTGCATATTGATTTATAATTTTATAATAAAAGAAAATTATTAGAATTTCGCAGTTGAATATTGGGTATATTATCGAAGAAAATTTACGAGGGAATCTTAGGTTTGAATTACCTTTTTCTAAGGTTTTGCAATAACCCAATTATGACTTTTTGTATCCGCCTGTATTTCAAATCCCAGACATGTCATTTCTAAAAATATAAATACCTACATGTTATTTCGGGAACGAGTCTTCATTGACATAAAGCAAAGGCAATTGACGGGAGGTCTGAATAAATCTGTTTACAATATTCATTTACTAAGGCCAATCCGGCCACTGCTCAAATGTCGACGGTATAGATGGGATTCCCTTTTCTGACTTTCAATGAGGAAAGGCATTCAGTAAATTCGGAAAGACAAAAGTAATTCAGCTCAAAGAGATTTTTAAACATCAATACGCAGTCACAGTGTCCTCGATGTACCGTGTAAAATTAAGTTACTAAAAATCGGGAATGCAGAACCTGAATTCCAATCGTCGGACTTAATTCCGCCCAGCTCAGGAAACCCTCGAAACGCCCGCCGCATCGAAGGCGGCCTTCACCTGTTGGAACACTTCCTCGGGAGTCGCGGAGGCGTCGATCCTCTTCACCAGGTCGAGCTTTTCGTAAAACTTGATTATGGGCATGGTGTCGTTGACGTAGGTGTCGAAGCGCTTCTTCAGGCTGTCGGGGTTGTCGTCGGAGCGGCCGCTGCCGGCGGCGCCGCGGCCCAGGCAGCGCGCCGCGCAGGCCTCCGCGGGGCAGTCCAGGAAGAGCACAAACAGCAGGCGCGCCTTGCTGTCCATGGCGCGCGTCCAGCCGCGCAGGTTGTCCTCGTTGCGCGGGAAGCCGTCGATGAGGAAGCGCGCGCGGCCGGAGCGCTCCATGGCGCGCTCGATGAGCGAGCACGTGACCTCCACGGGCACGATCTGCCCGTTGCGGATCTTGTCCTCGATCATGTCGCCGTACTCGGAGCCCGGCCGCTGGCGCTCCTCGCGCAGCAGGTCGCCGGCCGACAGGTGCACGAGCCCGAACTCGCGCACGATGTTCTGGCACTGCGTGCCCTTGCCCGCGCCGGGGCCGCCCAGCACGAACACGACCTCGGGGAGCATGCTTTGCAGACTGGCGGCCACTTTAGACAGGAAACGTCCGCTCATGCGAACTCCGTAAACTCGATTGATTTTATCATGCGTCAGGCGGTCGCGGGCCGTACGTCAGGCGATGCGGAAGTCTCCCAATGTCATTTGATTTGACAGCTAGGGATGCCGTGCGATTCAAAACATTGCGCGTACCTACCTTTCGTAATAAATTCACGTTTACTTTGAACAAATAACAACCCTAGCGTTACTAGAAAGTTCAGTCTATACTGGTCTATACTACCATTCTAATTTGCAATAAAGGCGATGTTATTATTAATTAAATAACCTGCGATCCACCGAATACGAAGATGTATACATTCTATACAAGATACAGTATATAATACAAGAAATATAGTATATAAACCGTATTCGAAATATATTAGATATTTTTGCCGTACTATAAAGAGTGTAACAGAGCTAGTCCACAACACAATGTCCGGGAAATTGATCGATTTTCCATTTCCCTGCTGAATTATAAATATTTATATTTTTTAATTTTTGGCATTGGCACACAGCGGGTTTACATTTCATGGGGTAAGTTCATAGATAACATAACAAGGTAAGTTATTAATTAACCTACTGCCTCACTTACCTAGAAATTGGTAGGTACATAAGTAAAGGTACAGATACACATGCTTCTTTACTGGCATGCTAATGAGCATGCCACTAATAAGCACGCCCTAACAACTGTACACACTTGCTCATTACTGGCATGCTTATTAGTGGCATGCTCATAAATAAGCATGCCCAAAGCTAACAATCAAACACACATGCTTATTAGTGGCATGCTCTTGTCATAGAATAGAGACGCTCTTGTTCAAAATGGAAACTTTGCAAACTGAAATAGAAAATTCAAGTGAACCAATAAATCAAAAAAGTTCCCGAGTTTCCATCCACACATTTTTGATTTTAGTTAATATAGTTTTTATCGTAATATTTGAATCATTCATGCCTATTAATAAAGTTTCGTAAACATTATTTCTCACTATATTATTTTTACACAACGGTGACCGAGTATTCCACAAACATTAGTGATTCCTATAATAAGTCACGAAAAGTAATGTTTGAGAAGATCGCATCGATAATACTAGCCGCGAAGCCCGCGAATGACATAAGCATGCTCATAAATAAGCAAGTCTGTTCACACATGCTCCAAAGATACCCCTTCTCTATGGTGAATGACAGTGGCATGTTTATAAATCAACCGGCGGTTGATTTTTGAGCATGCCACTAGGTGGCATGCTCATTTCTAGCAATGTGCGTACACACATGCCACTAATAAGCATGCCACTGTCAAAGTCGATACTGCGCATGCTCACGTGCCACTAAAGAAGCATGTGTATCAGACGCCTAAGAATATTTTAAGCAACAAACAACGAAAGGGACTAAGAAAGATTTCGGATAAAGAATTTTTATTTTAATTTCTTAGCTTTCAATGCCTTTAACGACTGTTTTTCTATGTCACTTGCGTATGTATTGTGTTGTATAATAAATAGCCCCAAAAATATCTTACATTGGTCCATTTCCAAGAATTCGGTTTATGATAGATATATTTAACCGGTCGTGTGCCAAACCGCAGATCTGCGCTCCCTAGACAGGTATGTGAATTCGGCCTATTTTACCTGCGTTAATGAGTTTTTAAAGCTTATTCTTTGTTGTATCTCAAGTTTTTGAATGAATGAACGAGTTCTATTTGTCAAGTAACCTCATTTGCCGCGCAAACCGGACAAAAAATCATTCCAACTGTCGTATTTGAATCGCGCATTGTGTTATTTATCTATTAAAAAAAGTGTTTTTTTTTCAATAAAAAAGTGTCAATATTAAGTATTTTTATGTTATTTGATATACATATAAAGAACGAAAATATTGAAAAACAATATCTTTAGTGTTATTGCTTCCATGGTCTTATTCGATAAACATGTGCGTACATTGCTGACAGTAAATTTCATTACTTATTTTCATAATTAATGAGTAAGTAATTATTGTGCGAGTAATTATTGAAATATAAGTAAATATTGAAGTCTGTATATTGAGAAACCAGAAACGGCAAATTTTTAGCGATTATTGTTGATTTTTAAATGAATATAACAATCACAAAAAAAGGTCTAAAAACAGCAATCGTGCGCGAAATTGTGTTAATATAGTTTTATTTTATGAGTAATAGTGTAACTGCGAAATTGTGCAATTTAAAGAATAGCCTTAAGTTCGTTTTAAGTGACTGTGTACCTACATTGAATAGTTAATTAATCATTTATTAATAAATCGCAAATTAATTTCCAATGTTTTAATTCATTCCTCACTAGCCACGACGCGTGACAATATAATTTGATGACTTATTTTAAAATGTGTTTTTTGTAATTTGTGATTATTATTTTGAAATGGTTATTTCGATTTAAACTGTAAAGATGTCTCTTTGTTTTTGACTACTTTTTTCAATGGTGCTGTGCACCGTGTACACACATAAATAAATTAAAATTTGGAAGCATTTCTCTTTCAGCATGGATTTCTTCATTAATCGTTTTCAATTGTTATAATCGTGGATAACTTTTAAAATATTATGTGAATTTTTTTCTGGCAGTAAGTTGTTTTAGAATGCCACCAGTATAAATTGGCGTGCGAGGGAGGGCATCCCTGTCGCGAAACAGAAGTGTTGGTGTAAATTTATTGCACAATACATAATATACCGAGTGTCCGGTACATTGACAAATATATTTTATGATATTATAATAGAAATTTGGTTGGGCAACACTAAAGAAACAACAGTAATGGCAGCCGCTCTATCTAGAGTCCTGTCAGACGGTAATATTGGTTCATTATTTGATTTTTCAGTTTCGCAGAACTTTAAAACTACATTGACAATTGTACTTACACCACCTGCAAGGTGTTGCAAGACTGTTTTGGACATAATTCAGAGTATATTGGAAATCAATATGTCACAGCTCACGCGCAAATACGAGATTGAACTGAATGACAGGGCGAGGGGTTACCGCCGGGTGCGGGCGGGGCGGGTCTTAGTTCCAAAGTCGCCGCACGCCAAGTTACGTTGGTCAAGCTCTAAAAAAATTCTAAGATTGTAGATTTTTGCATGTCATTTTCAATCTTCGTCCCGGGATTTTTTCATAATCGAAATAAGTTTACTTAAAGTTAATTTAAAATACTTTAATAATAGTTTAACTTTTTGCAAAAGAAGTCAGAAATATTGAAAAAAAATGCATATTGCATATCTCCATTCTCCACAACTATGATTAGGTCATGGTTGCTTGAACAATTTCGACTCATTATAAAGACAGTAAATCTAGACAAGTTATTCCAATACTAGCCGGCTTTCATTATTGCCTTGAAAGAGACAACAAATCACGGCACACTCATTTCATAAACGCTCTGCGTGCAGACAGAAAAATCAGGTAATTTGAAGTTACGGTGACTAAAATAACATACTCACTCTTACAATAGTGTACGATACTCTGTTGCTTTTTCCGCGTAGCGTCGCGCCCGATCACAAAGAAGGCCCGTTCGATAACGAGTGCAAGTACCTAAGGCAATTACCTTACTTTTGAGTTGCCAAGATTTCACGCTTGTAACGTATCTGTAGTTTATTATATCATTGAATCCAGCCGTAAAGTTTTTGCTACTAGCTATGAGACACTTGTATAGCGAATACCTACGCATTCAGCATACAAAAGTATGAAAATCAATCTTAAATTGTGATGCAAACATCAGATTCAACCTTTACTGAAAACTTTCAGCGTTTGTTTCCGCACTTTGTTCCGGTTTTTGTTTATTTTGATGTTAGTTTTTTTGCAATATGGCACGGCTCCGGATAATAGTAAACACCGCCGTAAATACTGTAAAAAGCAATTGATGAGGGTAGCTTCGTCTCTCTCAAACCCAATAAAGCAGTCTGCAAAGAGTATATATAAAGCCATGTATTCACTAGGGGACAAATCGCGAAACATTCCGCTCGACATGTCGCATCAACATCTACGCTCATGTTTCGGGGACAATGACGCGGCCATTTGACGTGTACACACCGGGACTCACATATCTTGTCGCGGAAATGTCATCCGATGAGGTTATGGATGACAGCTGCGGTATCTCATTTGGCGAAAACGGGGTTCCGCGCAATTCGAAATGTTTTTTTGGGTCGCAATTTCAAATTAACGAGGTTTTACTGTAGTAAATTGAATGTTATTAAAAACAAGGTCCTTTTTGCAAATAATTATTGTTTTCCAGACGTCACGGAAATATATCGCTCTATGAGGTTATGATGATAGCCGCGTATCTGTTTATGTTAATGAGTTTGTAGGGAATTTTCGCGGTCATTGGAATGAAAGAGCGATATGCTGTTACTGTTTATTTCTTCCCGGAGATAGGCCCCGGAAGCAAGTTAAAGTGTACAAGTAATATTTTATGTAATGACGAACAAAGAAATAGATGACGCGCGGAAGTCTGCCCGATCTTACGGCAGAAGCCCGACTGGTATGGTGTCGCCAAGTCCCTAGCTCGACCCTTTTGTTTATATCGCGGAGATTTTTATTATGTTGATATAAACAAAACTCTGGGTCGGGTGATAGGTACATGGCACAGGGTTGAACAGGTACCGCTACAGCACTCCCCTTCCAGCAGCTTCCTCGATGGGTGGAGTGGGTGTGAGGAATGCTGCGATGCTAGTTGTTCGTTGCTCCGCGATGTTCTAGTTAATTGTTGGCTGTTGCTTGTTGCGAGCGCCCGACAACCGCCGTCCGGTGAGTCGTGGACGCATGGTATGCCGATGCTCGCAGGTGAGAGTGCGTGGTGAGTGTTGGCAACGCTCAGTGAGTTGGCGTTGCTGGTGGTGGTGATGGTTGGGTGCAGGCGGAGAAGCGTGGGCAGCTTGTATCCCCCTGGGTACCGCCGCGTTGATGGTTGGTGCTCAGAGAATCGGCGCGGGTTGTTCTTGCATGATGGATCGACACTGGTTGCTGCGAACGCGCAGTGAGTCGGCGTTGCAGAATGGAACGCACAGTGAGTCGGCGTTGTTGGCGCACGGTGAGTCGGCGCTGGTCGCTGGTTACGAGAGCCTGACAACCGCCGTCCGGTGAGTCGAGGACGCATGGTATGTCGGTGCTCGCAAGTGTGAGCGCGCGGTGAGTCGGCGCTTGTTGACTTACCAACGCTCAGTGAGTCGGCGTTGCTGGTGTTGTTGGTGACGAATGTCCGACATCCGCAGTCTTGTAGTTGAAGATGCTGGAGATGCCGGTGCTCGCCATTGCGAGCGCACAGTGAGTCGGCGCTGGATGAGTCGGTTGATGAACGGCCAGGCTTAACATTTGGTTATGCAATTGGCCCCTGTTTTGCTGCTTCCGCCCGTGTCCTTTGTCACATCACTGTTCACTTGAGATCGCGTCTTTCATCCGTCGGCTTCCCAAATCGAAAATAAACTGTATCACGTCGGGGTCACCACTGTTGGGAATATTAGTAGGTCGATGGAATGAAAGAGCGATATGCAGTTACTGTTTATTTCTTCCCGGAGATAGGCCCCGGAAGCAAGTTAAAGTGTACAAGTAATATTTTATGAAATGACGAACAAAGAAATAGACGACGCGCGGAAGTCTGCCCGATCTTACGGCAGAAGCCCGACTGGTATGGTGTCGCCAAGTCCCTAGCTCGACCCTTTTGTTTATATCGCGGAGATTTTTATTATGTTGATATAAACAAAACTCTGGGTCGGGCGATAGGTACATGGCACAGGGTTGAACAGGTACCGCTAAAGTTTATCGAAAAGTAAGAGGAGAAAAAATGAGGAGAATGCGAAATTATTTACTGCAAAGAGAAAGAAGGACGGACATTCTATGCGATCTTCGATCGATACAGCTCGACGAGTTCGAGAACGATTTCGTTTCCCCGCATTGTCATCTTGACAGATGCAGCGCATGCGTATTCACTTGTTTACATACCACGTGGTACTGACGCTCCGCGGAATGTTGCAGTGAGTACGCTCGGGTATCGTGCGCATGGCAACGTTGCCACGGCACGTAGAAATGCCGCGCTATGTTGTGCGCGAGGTCGCGGAACAGTGCACGACGTTGCAACGTCACGTAGACTCTATGCCGCGCGTGCTGTTGAGGGACAATTTGTCCCCTAGTGAATACATGGCTTAAGAAACGTTCTTCTTTCTCTGTCATTCGACACACTCGCAAACTCGCGTGATATCCGCCATTTATTTTCAATGTCACGATCGCGTCATGATGTAGATGGCTACCCACATAATTTAGAATGCTACGTTGCGAGTTGCGAGGTTCACAACATTTTTTATAAGTAGGTACTGAAGAGATGATTTTGCGCTAATATTGAGCAATCCCGATTCTACCCTGGCGGTCCAAAATGTACATAGGTACCTACCTACTTTCCCTCAAACATACAAAAGTTATGACTTTTTTTACTCCCTTCATATTAACTCGTGGCGTCTGCTTGCTTGCCGTCAACAAAAACTTTGGATCGATTTTTGACCCTTTACCCGTGATCCAATCGAGCTGAAACTTGGCAAGCAGACTCGTGGCGACGATCAAAGAGATCTAGCAAATTTTCATTAAAAAATTAATAATTATAGTATAATTTTGGATTTTTCAAATTTTTGATGGTTTTTCATACAATTTGTATGAAGAGACTGCGACGCACCTGGTAAACACTAAACCTGATTATAGTATAATTTTGGATTTTTGGAAATTTTTATTACTCCCTTTCGTAACGTCGCCCGACCGAAACCCAACGCGTAGGTTAAGCGCCAAACCAGTTTCCACTAGTAAATGAGAAAGGGAGTATAATAAAAAACTTGTTTTTTATGGGTTAGTTTTTATTATACTTTGAATGTCGAATTAATTGGTTCCGAGAACTTTATATAGGTCCTTAGAATTTCGAATTCTAGGTACTGTGTTGTTTTTTATGTGAATCTTATTACATCCAATATATACCTACTTACGTACTTTATCACATCAAAATAAAAAATATTTTAAAAAGTTGTTTTCTTTTAAATCCCAAAAACTGAGACGATACTTAAATTATTTAAAGGTTAAAGTACGCCTTAAAAGTATAAATTTGTAGTGCAAATTACGCTTTAAAGGCCTACCTTAAGCTTTAAATCATTAAGAATTGTATCCGCGTCTGAGAACAGCTAAATTGAACAACAAACAATAGACATGAAGAAAAGAGAGAATCTCCAAATATTTCTGCGGTACCAATACAGATTTCTTTAATTTTATAAGATTGTTGTTATATAGATATTTTGGTATTGCAGAGGGGGAATCAATTTTGAAAACAAATTGGGAAAAATCCCGGGAACACAGAAGTAGGCAGAGTTTGTAGGAGTATTTTAATTGTTAAAATATATTTCGTATAGAAAAAATAATATCCACATCACCACGTGTTACGAAAATTCAATGCGTTGTTTCTGTTGAGTTGACTACGGGAAGACTCCCATAGATGTCGTTTTTTGTAAAATATTTTATTAAATATGGTACCTCTTAATACATTTTTATACTCCTATTAAAATATAAAGCATACTTCGTGTTTTGATTGAATTTTCATAGATGTCATTTTATATGAAATATATTATTTAATAATAAAATAGCCCTTCATCTTCGCTCCTGGGAAAATCCAAAACATTCATTGTGTTTCTGGCAGTTGGGGTTCCTTCCCATAAATAACATTTTATGTGAAATAATTTATTGAAACTCCGTGAACTTCTGTGCTCCTGGGACAATCTAAATGTTTATTGTGTTCTTAAATTAGTAAAGAAGGGCTCCCATAGATGTCGTTTTATGTTAAATATTTTATTAAATATCGAAATACCCATTAATCTCCTTTTCTTTCTGAGCTCCTGGGAACATACAAATCAATTACTGTGCATTTTGTTAAAATAATTTGTCAGTCTATGAAAAATTATTTTCTACCTCCTTATTAACCTCTGTTTTATTCTGCGCTCCTAGGAGAACATATTTGTGCTTCTTATAAATGGCCTTTATGGATGGGGTTTGAATTTTCCCAGGAGCACAGAAATTGAGAGTTTAAAAGGATATTTTTTATTAATAAAATATTTCACATAAAACGTCATCTATGGGTTATCTTCCTTTTACCTCCGTTAATTTCTGTACTCCTGGTAAAATTTAAAGCATTTCTTGAGGGTTTTGACAACTTCCATCAAAATTTATGGCACGGTATTTATGGGTTAGTTAGCGACATCTAGCGAATTTTACTTCAATTTAATTATAAAAGAAAACACCTTTTGCCGTACACGAATAATACTTTGTAGTAAACTCGCCAGATATCGCTCTGATTATATTTTTTCACTCTAACCACATTCTACACTAAAAATCAACACCATCCCCACGTTTTTTTTATAAAATCTTTACATTGTGGGTATTTTGATAACTTGTTTTCAGTTTTTGGGATGTTAAAGAAAACAATTAAACTTTTTTCAATATTTTTATTTTAATAAAAATAATCATTTGTACCTATACCAGATATTCTAAATGTTTTTTAAACTTTTTTATTTATTTATTCGGAAAACAGACGCAATAGGTGATATGTACATATAAAAGGAGCATGAATAATCAGAATTGAACATATGTATTAACCTGTGTCCTAGCATATTTCACATACCGTATGATAGACAAGAACAGTAACAATAGAATGGAAAAGTGAATATAGTGAATAAATGAAATAATGGAATGTAATAACGTCGGGAAAAAAATGAGTGAGTCTTACAGTAGTCGCATAAATATGATGTGTAACATTTGACATCTCACAATTAAAAATATCAATAGAGCAACAACAGAAATTAACATCAAAATTTAAAAAAGCTAACTTAAAATTATTTGATGTATAGGATGCCCTTGCTTGCCATATTTGAAGGTTAATTTAAATAAATGCCATACAGAAGGTTAATTTAAATAAATGCAAACAACAGGGAAGAATGGAAAAATAAGGAAGAAGCCTATATCCAGCAGTGGAAAGACGAAGGCTGACGAAGAAGAAGAAGATATAGAACTTAAAGTGAGTAGCCATTTAAAGTTGGCTAGTAGAACCTAGTTTCCACAATCTCTGTACATACTCCCGCTTTTCTTCAAAGTCTTCTAATGTCGATAATACTGAAACAAAAATGTATCATTAAAAGAACGTACATTCCAAATAATAATAGATATTGCAGTCAGATCAACGCACAAACTCACTAGGGTCATTTATGTAACTGATTAAAGATTTCCGGAACACGGCGACTGGTACGGCCATGTTCACATTAGGGAATTTGGTGTCATTGTTCTGGTATCTCAAGTTGCACACCACGAGCCCGAGCAACTCGCAGTGCAGGGCCTTCTCCTTCCGGATCACACGCAAGATTCCACCTCCACTGCAGCCCGCCTGAACATAGCACGAGGTCTGCAACATGTGCGGAGAAGAGTTGGTCACGCTTCCTTTGGTTATAGTCGGCCTGATGTCATTTATGTGCTTTTCGATGAAATATGGAAAGCCAACGGCGATCACAGTTTCGCCTGAAATAAAACACAATAATACAATGACATATTTAATAAAATGTTGCATTTGACCAATATTACTCATAACAACACTAAAAAGTTGTGGTGGGCCAGGGAGGTGCCACTTTATATTTAAATAGCTGTGCCCGCGCGGCTTCGCACGCTTAGATTTTTAGTACACTGTTTGGATCATCATAGAACTTTCGCGAACCTTCTAGAACATTATCCTTCCATAACTTTCAAGAAATTTATCGAATGTACAGGAATGTACTAATGTAATGTTTTTTCTAGACACACCGACACATTCCACCACACTTCTCCTTTCAGAACTTTCTGGAGTAGGTTTTTCCAGAACCTTCTAGACTCACCAACACAGTTGGCGCGCCTATTTTGAAACAATCTGAAGCATTTGGGGCCTTCCCTTAACAAAACAATGTGCTAGAAAGCACATTTTCGTCCCCCACGCACAGCCACCCCCACCAAACTCGCATATTTTCGATGTGACACCAAGGGCTATCCACCACCATAACCACCGGTGGGTGGTTGTGGCTGGTTATGTAGAGAACTTGGCGGGTAGGGAAACATGGGTTTATATATATATATATATATATATATACTAGCTGTGCCTGCGCAGCTTCGCATGCGTAGATTTTTAGAACACTGTTTGGATCGTCATAGAACTTTCGCGAACCTTCTAGAACATTCTCCTTCCAGAACTTTCAAGGAATTCGAATGTACAGGAACCTTCTAGACACACCGACACATTCTGCCACTCAGTTTAGAACCTTATAGAACTTTCGGGAATTTTCTAGAACCTTCTCCTTCCAGAACTTTCTAGAGCAGGTTTTTCCGGAACCTTCTAGACTCACCGACACAGTCAGCACGCCTATTTTGAAACAATCTGAAGTATTTGCGGACTTCCCATAACAAAACAATGTGTTAGAAAGCACATTTTCGTCACCCACTCCCACCCACGCACAGCCACCCCCACCAAACTCGCATATTTTCAATGTGACACCAAGGACTATCCACCACCATAACCTCCGGTGAGCGGTTGTGGCTAATTGTGGAGAAAACTTGGCGGATAGGGAAACACGGGTTTCTTTTTATACATATATATTGATTGATTCTATTAATACAGAGTAATTATTATTTATTAAACTCTACCTCTGACTGCAAGTTTTGATGAAATTTCTATAGGTGGAAAAGACGTAAACTCGGAAGCGTGTATCACAGCCAGGTCATAAGCCAAGTCATCGGGAGTTCTGAATAACACTTCGGCTCGGGCAGATTTTCCCAGGCAGTGCACCGTCAGTTTGTCGGGGCTCTTCTGAAACCATCATTTAACACTGAGTTAGAATAAAATAATGCGGAAACGTCAAATTCACACAATAATTCTAATTGATATGATGAACTGTGAAGACGGGAAACTCCGAGTCTAGGAAAGATATAAATTTAGCCAATTGTATTTTGTATTTGTTGTGTTCATCCCTGTTCAGAATAATCAAAAATGGTTGAGCTTCTCGCTTATTGAGCGATTTGCTTAATGACCTAGTTTTAGGAACGAAACTCGCTCGGTAAGTTATGAGCTATCTTTAAGCATATCTTATTGACAACTTGACTATGTACTTCTAATGCCCGACACACCGTCAATATAACCTCCTACGCAGCCTCTACATAGATTCAGACTGAAAAAGAATAGGAAGAGATATGTATTATAAAATTGAGAAACTCACATATTTTACAACGTGCGAGCAAGTGAGAATGTAGCCGTTCCCTATGGAAATTCCAGATCCATAGGACTCTCCATTTTTAATGAGTACCACAGTTCTGTCTATGACATCTGAAAGAAAGAAACACTTATGAACACATTATTTCCATAATGATAATTAACATTAACATATCCTATGACACTATAGTACTGGATGCAATTCAAGTGGAACTTCTGTGAGTACAGAAAGAACCAGAAAAAAAATTGTAAAAATTGAAAATTATATTTTTTACAAGGTTTTTTACATTTTATTTGAGTTGTATTGAAGCAAATGAATTTTTCATGATCAATAAAAGTTACTGTAATGATAGTTAATCTTTTTGCAAAATATAAGTCAGAAATATTGGAAAAAAAATGCAAATTACAATACATATTAGGTTGTGGTTAAACAAATTCCATCTAAGATTTTTTTAGTTAATTAATTATTAATCATTTTATGTGAACTAAAAAAATATTGAAAAAAAATTAGTTTAAACAATTATTTTTGTCATAAATAAACCAAATTTTGGGGGGGGGAAATTGTTTTCTTTTTAAATCCAATGATTTTTACAATTTTACATATTTTCTTAATTTTTTTACTTCACCGACGATAATATTACATAAACATTATAAAAACCATTGTAAAACGTATTGGAGTCTCCAATTTTCCCATCAATTGACAACTCCGGTCACGAGGCACAACAATGTCTAAAATATGTTATCAATATTTTTATTTTTAAACGTAAAAATAATTTGTAATAGGTGCAATAAACTATGCCTAAAGATTCAGAAAGATTGGCATTATATTTTATTTAATAAAAAATTAAAATCATTTATTTTTCGGGTCCTAAAGTAGATTCCCCCCTTAAGAGGTATTTTTATAAATAAATATTGACAAAGCTAAAACCTTTAAGAAAAAAGGCAAAAACCGACATGACTAAATGAAGTAAAAAAGTATCCGGATGGCCCAATAAACTACATACACCAACGAAGTTTGGTGAACTCTCCATAACACCGCACTATAAAGAGACATCTGACTAGGGAATGCAATCCCGATCCCGCGAGATTTCGAGGCATTATACGAGATCAATCCCGAACCGAAAAATCGGACGCGATTATCGGGATTATTGGGATTGATCAGCATTTTTTATGTTTTGTATGTTTAATTGTATATGTCAATAGAGCTTTCAGTAAGTACTTGAAACTTATGTTCATGTCACATTCAAATAATGAAAATAGCTTTGAATAATATTTGCTGTATTTTATCAACCTAACATAGAAATAAAAACTACTACTAGTTAGTAATTTTATTAAAATTGCTGATATAAAAATGCAAGGCATTGTCGTTAATTGCTATTCAGCTCTATAAACAAAAAAAAATACAAAAGTATTTGGGATCCCGAACCGTAGGGATCCCGCTGGATTGAAAATTCTAATCTCGAGGGATCCCGAAAGGGCAATCCCGACTCGGGATTGCATTCCCTAGTCCTGACTACCTAAACTTGTCCATTGTCCGTTCTCCAAGATCTTGAGATGGAAAACAAACTGACTCCGCAATGAGGCATAGAAGAGAAAAACTTGGCAATAGTACCCCTGCAAGTGGATCAAATAAAATAATTAAAATGTCTCTACGCAGCTGTCCCGGACCACCAAGCCCAGTGCTATAGATCATTACCGGTGACGGAGAGAATGGCCAGTTCCCTGGGGTCCACAAACTCCTCTCTGGGAATGTGGACTGTCTGAGGGTGCAGCAGGGAGTGCAGACACGGGGCCAAGGAAGCCACGAGGGTGAGCCCCACCCACTCCCCGCGACACCAGGAGACGCTGTTGAGCACCATGCCAAACAGTCTGGTGTCACCGGTGCTGGAAGAACTTTCAAAACATTGAATCAACTCACAGTAAAAGTTAATGAGACATGTACATATCGCACCCTCGCTCAAATAGTGTCACAACTCAAAAAATAAATCAATTTTATTGCACCATTAGTTTCACAATACTTCAAAGTCTTGTCTCAGAAAGAGTCATGTGCATATAGTTCAATTGTTTGTCCCTAGAGGGCACTAGTGTCATTGTAATATTAACCAAAATTATAAACATACCAAACATAAACAGACATAAACAGTGTCACCTAACATAATGTATTTTTTTTGAGTTGTGTCACTATTTGAGTGGGGGTGCGATATGGTTTTAGCAACAAATTTAAATTGTATGGAAACTGGTTGGACAAACATAAAGAAAGTTAATAACAAATCTATTGATGGCAATATGCATATTATGGATAAAACAACATCTGTAGTGTAATGCTTGAAGATTGGTTATTTCGAATGTGAGATAATTCCTTTCTATCAAAACATATCATAATGATTTACATTAAAAATAATAACACCTTTCACATGTAGATGATATTTAACCATTTCACTGCCGCCAGTCCTGATCGGGACCATTTGGGTTTGTATATGGCACCAAAGGGATTAAAGAAAATTAACTATTACTCGCGCCTTGAAAGAGCACAGACTACCTGGAAATTCAAAGTGTAAAAATGGAGCATTGTGAAATATCAAAAAAATATTGCAATGGAAGTACACCGAGTGCAGCAAAAATAACCGCACTCATTGAAAATTATTTTGTTCATTTTATAAGCTGTGTTTTGCTCACCATTATATTTTATGTAAATAAGGCAACATAGAGTAGCTTGTTGGTCTTGTGGTTAGGACACTGGCCTCGTGATCCAAAGGTTGCGGGTTCGATCCTCACTCCAGACTAGCAAGTTAGTCCTATTTTCATAGTACAAGCGCTTAGCTTAGTTTGAAAATAGTAAGAATATTGATGTGACACGTATTCCGTGTTCACATCTCTATTTTTTAAAAAAAAAAAAAAAAAAAATATGTTCATACTTTAGTTTTAATAAACATACATTTTATATTGAAATTACAACATGAAGGGTTTAATGATTGAAATCTAGATTTATTGGGAAGAACTTCCATAAATATCTCTGGGCTAAATCAGTTATTCTTAATTCAAAATGATTTCTACTTTGTTTCTATATTGAAGTGTGATTTCATTTAGACACTAATATATTAAATTAAATTAAATTAAATTAGGTAGATAGAAAGATTTTAAAACGAATTTATAATTTTAAACATAAAATCAATATTTTCTTTGAACCTCTTTGGAACGGATTACACTCTAAATACATCTCGATATTGGTTTTTCATTGTAATTTGAAATGTGAAAATACCATTATTATTAAAAATGTAATCCTCGTAAGTGGGAACGTACTCATGCTTCATGTAGGCCGGACCACCCTCGCAGCCCAACACGGAGGAGGCATCGCACAGCAGGACGCAGGAGCCAGGTCCCAGGCAGCTGGAAACCACCCCCAGCGTCAGGGAGTTGAGTAACACTTCGGACCCGAAAGGAGTGCCGAACAAGAGCACTCCCTCTCCACGCCGAGGACCTTGTGAGGGGAGTAGAGCCAGCAGCTCCTCGAGGGGTTCACGCAAAGATGGGACCTTGGAAGGATCTAAAAAATTTGATTAAGATAAAAATATATATATCGACATGTGGCGTGTGAGCATTGTGGAATAAAGCTCTTTGGATTGTAATATTGCGTAGCACCCATTCAGAAATATTCAACTTCTTCCGTTCTTCTTTCATCAAATTTTTGGTTGTTCTCTATAATTGTGCATACTATTCATTACTAACCCCTATGTATCATAAACAAATTATTGCGCCACGGGTATTATTTTACCCATTTTTTGGGTGTACTCCAGAGCTAGCAGCAAAAACTGCCTATGTTATGAATCTAAAATGTTCAAGCAACCATGGCCTAATATCAATAGTTATGGAGATATGCAATATTAAAGTTTGCGTTTTTTTTCAATATTTCTTACTTATTTTTTGCAAAAAGTTCAACCATCATTACAGTAACTTATATCGACTATGAAAAATTCATTCGCTTTAATACAAGTCGAATAAAATGATAAAAACCTTGCAAAAATTGAAAAAAGTTATTTTTTACAAAGTTTTTATCATTATATTTAAGTTGTATTGAAGTAAATGAATTTTTTATAATCAATATAAGTTACTTTAATGATAGTTCAACGTTTTACAAAAAATAAGTCAGAAATATTGAAAAAAATGCTTACTTTGATATTGCATATCTCCATAACTATTGACATTAGGTCAATGTTGCTTGAACATTTTAGACTCAAGACATAGTCAGGAATCTTCCGGCCAAGTTTCTGCTGCTAGCTCTGGTACACCCTGTATAAAATCTAAAATGAAACGGTAAAATATAAAAAACAATTACCTCCGATATCCACGAGCACAAAAACTGAAAGAAAATAGTTTGCGGAGTCGTCTTGATCGTCCCGGTCCGCCCACTTGTGCCCCATCGTCCAGTTGGAGAACGCCGACTCCACGACGTCGGCCAGCAGCTCGCACCTCCACATGAACCTGACCTTCCCTCTGGACACCGCGACGTTGACGGGAACCTCCCGGTCCCGGTCGGCGGGCGGCGCTCTGGCGGCGCGCTGCGGAAACTGCACGGTGCTGGAGCACTCGGAGGGCCGAGCGAGGACCCGAACCGGGGCCGCCTGCTCGTAGCTCACGTACACGTCCGGCAGGGCGCGGTAGCGGTCGTCCGTGCGGACGTGCCGGCCGGGCTGGCGAGCCTCGAGGATCTGCCTGGCGACCCGCAGCGGAGACACGAAGGAGCCGTGCGCCAGCACCCAGCGGCCGAGCTTGATGCCGGAGGAGGCCAGCAGCGCGGGAGGGCCGGCCGCGCCGCTCCTCACCGCGCAGGACACGAGCGCCCCCACGGCTTCCATCGCCGGATCCTGAAAGCGAACGGAGACCGTTGTCATTTATATAAAATAACTTTGTAAACACCGCTTTTTTGTTGAAAAAAATTCAACATGTTTCGAAGCCAATGGCTTCTTCGTCAGGATAACAAAAATTAAATTTAAAAATCGAAGTATACAGGGTTATTTGGAAAACATTAATAATCTCGCAGGACTATATTCCTGCCTTGATTACGAGTCGAAAATGTTCAAGCTATCATGACCTAATATCAATAGTTATGGAGTATGCGACATCAAAGTTTGCATTTTTTTTCCAATATTTCTGACATATTTTTTTACAAAACGTTGAAGTATCATTACAGTAATTTATATCGGTGACGAAAAATTCATTCGTTTCAATAAAAGTTAAATAAAATAATAAAAACCTTGAAAAAAATTCAAATTGGAATGTTTTCCAATTGAAATTCGAAAGTTTTTATTATTTTATATGACTTGTATCAGAGGGAATGAATTTTTCATATTCGATATAAGTTACTGCAATGATAGTCCAACATTTACAAAAAATAAGTCAGAAATATTGAAAAAAAATGCGCATTTTGATGTCGCATATCTCCATAACTATTGATATTAGGTCATGATAGCTTATACATTTTCAACTCACAATCATGGCACGAATATAGTCGTGCGAGGCTATTAATGTTTTCCTAATAACCCTGTAGATAATCAAAATATTAAAAAAGTTATAAAAAATTTGCGATACTTGAAATTCACAAAATGTACATCAATAATAGTACATTTGGATGTTTTAGTAATAGACCGAGATCAGCTGGAAATATTTTGATACCTAAATGTAATACTAGCACAGCCCAACACCATTTCTCCTATCAAGGAGTATCATTTTATAATGCTCTTCCAAATGAAATGAAAACGGAAAAAAATTATAGAAAATTCAAAACTAAATTGAAAAATCTTCTACAAAAAACAATCAATATATACGTGCTTTTATATTTTATTACAATACCTTCTCGATTTTTATAACTTAATTTAACGTTTTCTTGTGTATATCTTATTTACTTAATTATTAGGTAAGGCGCAATTTTTATATTATATTTTGAAAATATATCAGTTACATTTTGGTCAGCTATCGGTGCGGCCACGAGGATGACAAACGTTATTTCAGCGCATCATTACGGCCGTGTGTCGCGCGTTCGCCCAGACATCCCTGTACTTAGGCCCGACTCGTGTGATTGTTTAAATGAAAAGGAGCGAAGAAAACAGAACTTCTCCATAGCAGACTGCTGGCTGCTAATCACAGGGCGGAGAAGTGCCTACCACACTGGGACGCACTTTTACCGGACCTAACTAGCGATTATCATTAAAGGCTGGTATCTTACATTTGTACATTTTCATTCAATGATGGTTTCATTTTCTTTTCTTTTGAATCTTCTGATACGGTAATTTACACAAATAGCCACTTTTGTGTATTCGAGCAAGTAAAAAAATCGTAATTACAGTTGCACAGACAGTAGACACCCACTTGTCCACATTCCCTATTAAGGTACAGATACACATGCTTATTACTGGCATGCTCATTAGCATGCTCAAAACTAGCATGCTCTAATAACTGTACACACTTGCTCATTATTAGCATGCTTATTTTAAGCACGCTAATAATGAGCAAGTGCTTATTAGTGGCAAGCTCTTGTTATAGAATAGAGAGGAACTCTAGTTCAAAATGGAAACTTTGCAAACTGAAATAGAAAATTCAAGTGAACCAATAAATCAAAACAGTTCCTGGGTTTTAATCAAACACACATGCTTATTACTGGCATGCTCTTGTCATAGAATAGAGACGCTCATGTTCAAAATAAGATATTAATAAAGTTTACTTTGCCTTATGTCATTCTCGGATTGAGTATGGAATCTTAGCATGGGGATTTGCCACAAAAAACTATATCAACCGTTTAAATATATTGCAAAAGAGCATTATAAAAACCATTTTAAAATTTTCAATCAGAACGCCCCCTCAAATGTTTTGACGTACCGAACATAAAACAAATATATGCCAAGAGCATTCTCTTACACCAATTTAAAGACACAAAACAAAACAATAGAACATCGGCATATAATACGAGAGGCAGTAAAATGGTAAAATATACCAACTTACAACACAACTTTTGGCCAAAGAAGCTATATCTATTTTGCAACAAAACTCTACATCATCCTTCCTCCAACCTTCAAAAATATTGAAAAGATTGAAGAGTCCAAAAAAAAAGATAAAAGCATGGCTAAAACAAGTCGATGCAGATAAATTAGAAGGAGTATTAAAAACTACGTAGTAATTTAAAAATAGAAAATAAATAGGTATAAACTAGTCCGCCTCAGCACAGGAACCCCTAGTGAGGAGGACTAAGAACACAAATATCAACAATATTATTGTACATACATACTATTATATTAAACGTGTAAAAATTGTATCTAAATAGAACCTAATAAAATAAAAATAAATAAAAAAATAAAAAAATGGAAACTGCAAACTGAAATAGAAAATTAAAGTGAACCAATAAATGAAAATATTTTTGATTTTAGTTTTTATAATTTTTATTATAAGATTAAAAGACATTAATAAATTATTCAATTCATGTATTTTAATAAAGTTTCATAAGCATTATTTCTTGCAATATTATTTTTACATAGCGGTGACCGAGTGTTCCACAGACATTCGTGATTCCTATAATAAGTGACGACGATAAGTAATATTTTATCATCTCCCCAACGCGCCATATTTGTTTAATCTGTCGCGGACTGAGACGATCGCATTGATAATCGATACTAGCCACGAATGACATAAGCATGCTCATAATAAGCAGGCCTGCCCCAAAGATACCCCTTCTCACATTAGCACGCTCATATATCAACCGGCGGTTGATTTTTGAGCATGCCACTAATGAGCATGCTCATTATTATCAATGTGCGTACACACACGCCACTAATAAGCATGTGTATCAGTACCTTTATTACTCGGGAGGTCGGTCCGATTACGTCACTCTAATCCGCGCACAGAATCAATCAATCATCACAAATGCCGATTTGATCCCTACGAATACATATTACAAGGATAAGGCCGGCCGCACTTTGGATACGAATTATTACGTACGTATTCGTACGATTATTTTCGTACGTATTGAGCGCGCACATTGATTGCGTCTTGTGTTGGTCACGATAACGTTTGTGCCAAATGAATAATCTGTACCTTCTGGAAAACTCTCTTCTTACTCGTAGGCTGCTACGGCGTCGTCGGCATCGTTGAACCAAATGAGTGAACGAAATATAATATACTAGAAGTGATGAATTTGGTAAATTCCATCATATTATTATGGCAGACTTAAATAATGACAAATTTCATAACTATCTATCTAATAGATTCACAAATGCTGGGGAGAATCGAAGTGCAAGGAGAGCTCATAACATCGGAGAAATATTTAAAAGTCTATTTGTTCGAAGTACATAATTATACCTCACCTTCATTAAACCAAATTATTTAACTTGCTGGTGTTTTTAGTTCTATAGAAATTCTCCGCCATGATCTGCGCTGATGGTCGCGCAGTTAAATCACTTTGGTCCCACAAACCTTTGTGGTTATGTATCAAATTGACAAATTTTTCAATATCCATCATACGAAATCGCAAAAATTTCCGAATAACTACTACTTGGAAGGTCAGGAATGTACTTGCGTATTCGTACTACTCAATTTCGTACGAAAACGCATCCAGTGTGCGGCCGGCGTAGAGCGAATTAAACGCGCGGTTAATTGTTCTGTGTGACCTCCGGCTGCCGGCTGCTGGCTGCACCCCGATCGGCAGTACAGAAATAGAGATGAGCGATGAATAGGGAGATGAACGAGCATCCAGCCTCCCTCGGGCCGCCGCTGGAGACCCGCGGATGGCGGATGTTCGCACAAACACGAATACGTAAACAAAGTTTTCAGTAAAAAAACCATCGTTCCGTGCGGCCCCCACCGCGCCCGCGTTATTAGCCCAGCGGGAAGAAAAGTTGTTAGACTGATTAATCCCATTGTCCGTTCTGCGAGTCCTCGGCGGAAAGGGATAGGCTGGGAGTATTCGCTACTCCCGGGTACGAAACTAACTGCACGGTTACAGGTTTAGTTATATACATAAAATAATTTGGAACCGTTAAATTTGTCGATCTGTATTCCAAAACGAACTAGTTTACGTAAATATTGAATGGAAATTTATCATACTCACTTAAGGGGGGGGGGGTAAGGTTAATTCGTACAAAAAAAGGCATGGTTTTTGTGATGACACAGTTAAAATGTCTTTATTAAAACCAATAGTACATTAAAGTATGATATTTGAAGAATATTGTGTAAAGTTTTCAAGACGAAATATTAAGAAATACGGCAATGGCAGCAATTATTCGGACGTGTCTCGGAAAAAAAGTAGAATTGCGGTGTCCATCATAACTTGGTGCTAAATCATCTGAAATCAAAAAATCAAAGTTCATTCGTTAGATAATAGATTTTCCCAGGTAACGCTGGGAGGGTTTTTTGAAATTTCAATTTTTCAATTTTTTGGAACACTTTGAAGGGAAAAACGCGATTTTTTGCGAAAAATATCGACTAATTTGTTATTAAAAAATAAAAATTAATAACAAATTTGAAAAAAACTCGACAGCGTTACCTCGTAAATTATGTACAGAAATAGTATTCAAAATTTCAAAAGGATCGGTGCAGTAGTTTTGAAGTTATGATGGACACCGACTTTGAAAACGTGAGACGTGGGGAAAACGATTTAAAGTTTTGCACACTGTAAAATTCAAAATAAAACTTAACACTTATTTTATACTTACACATAGTCGTCGATGCCATGTTCACACGGCAAAGAGCTTTCATCATCAGCACCTGTTTGTCCTTGTCTACGCAAAACTCTTCCAATGCAAATAGCACGTCCGGTAGTCCTCAGGTGAGAGCGTCTCTTAGCTGCCCGAGCAGGTATAGAAAATCAGTCTGAGTATCGCTCAAATGTTCATAATTTCGTCAATTTTGCTTCGATTGACTTGAAATTTTGACACAATATTCTTACGATGTTATACATTCATTTAAAAAATTAAAAATAAAATGCAAAAAAAAAAGTTAAAAACCTAAGAGGCAATATCTACCTACGAATCGCGAAAAAGGGCAATATAGGTTTTATTTTAAAAAATCAATTGTGATTTTTTAAAATAAAACCTATACTAATTTTACTATTGGTATCATTTTTACATGAAAGAACATACTTTTAAAAGTATGTGAAAAAAATTATAAAGAAGTATTCAATATTGGCGGAAAATTCTTGGGTTTTATCGACTGCTGAAATAAAAGGTTCTCCGCGGTGACCACTCCCATTTCATCTGTAATCATCAGAATAAAAAGAAACAAAATGAGTATCAAAATTGACAGTCTAATTTAGTCTTTGACGTAGGGGTTTTTGAAAATATTGATTTTTGACAAAATGGCGGGCGTTTGATTTTAAAATAGCGTTTTTTAGGGAAAAATGCCCATTAAAAAAAACTAAGTCACTTAAAAAATCCTGCGACGAAGACTAGCTTATGTATAGAATAACCACTAGAAATTTTAAGTTGATCGGTTCAGTGGTTGCCGAGATATTTTTGTCACCAATTTTCAAAACATGGTTTCTAGTAAAACGCGTTTGAATTGAGCAATATATGAAAATAAACAAAAAGATGCCACTTTTATCAGCTATAACTTTGTTATTTTTTTGAAGTTTTCACCAGAAATTTTGAAGACCTTAAAGCTTTAAGAAAATGCAAAAAATTTAAAATCGTTTTTCTGAAAATGTATAGGTAGGTATTCCCCCTAAATGGCTTAGATAAGATGCTTAAATATAAGAGTACGTAATATGATAACGGCATGCCATTAGTATTAGAAAACTGTAATCACGAATGATTATAGTATCACCTGTAAATAAAAGGCTCAACAATATGATTACTTTCAGTCACAAGCTTATTGAGCGATTTGTCTATCATACCTATCATGTCTATCATGCGCTCGTCTACAGACTCGGTGCTGCTCATTTTATGATATTTCCTCTAAACTACGTTAATGTTGAAGACGTTCCTTCATTACTTATCGCTAGTTCCTCTCAGACTGCCGCTCTAACTCTAAACTAACGCTCTAACCTAAAAAAAAAAAAAAAGTTTAAATCTCGGGGGAATAAACGGAAAGTTTCATATCTTCTGATTAAGTTAGTAAAAGTTCGCAACACCCGACGATAGGTTTTTTTTATTATTATTCATGGATACGGAAAACTATTATTTTCAGATCTATTTGCCGCTGATCGAGAAGCATACTACAACTACATTATTATAAGGAAATCAATTCCAATCTAAAAGTATCTTCAGGGTCGATCCACACTATCGGGCTGTCCACGCTCCAGTCAAGTCTGATTTGAAATAAAAATGATCTTTTAACAGACTATACGATTTATTTAATTAGAATTCTTGAGTATGAGGTATAATTTTTTTAATATTTTTATATTAATGACGGTGAAATTTTCTTAGTACGCATGTAAAATTTAATTAAAATAATCGATGTTTTAATGGTTTTATGGATACTGCAATATAGGAAACAGAACGTTTAATTTTTGTCTTTTAAAACGATATATTTAACAACTTGTCGAAAAATATTAATGTCTGAATAGCACCATTTCTTTTTCAAACATTATACAATCAATTTTGAATAAAATACATATATGGTCTTTATTTGAAAATATACGTGACTGAGTGTACCAAAGATAACTCTATTGCATGAAAACTAAAATAGTGTTTCGGGGTTATATTTTTTTTTGATGTTATAACAATATGTTTGTTCATATTTTTTAAGGAAATGCTTCAAGAGAGAATGGATCTACCATAATAAAGTTGATTAAAAGCCTGTTTAGCTTTGGGTTTTGCAAAATGATTTAATAAGTTTACGTTAAATTTAGCAAATCGAGAGCAGATACGAAAATCGTGTACTGGGGCCTCTTAAGTTGAAGCGAGAGCGGACCGTGAGCAGTCCTCATAGTGTGGACCAAGCCTTATGCAATGTTATAGCCTAGCACAAGTAAGATTGTAATTAAACACTATACCTATTTTATCAAAATATCTGCACTCGAATATTCATAAAACTTTTGAAAATTTCATTTTTCTGCAGTACCTAACAGGTACACTTTTGGTGGTTTTAGATTTTTTTGCAATAAAAGGTCTCAAATATATTTTAACAATTTAACTGTGTGAGTGTATTTGGTAAAGCATCAAATAACAATTTTACCCTCGTAAACTGATCCTTGTGTTTGTCCTTCCCTATTAGGGAGTGCGTTCTTTACCATGACATCCCCTCACTGTCCTCTTTCCTACCCTAATTCCATGTATAGTCTTTTACCATGGTCAATTGTTTTTTTTTTAATGAACTTTCTATTTCTGTTTGCTATATGTTATCTTACGTTTTGTTCTTTTACCTTTATTTTAGGTCTTTCTTTGATATTTCCTAATATAGTGAGATATGTGGAGGAGGTACAGTGAACGGACTGTTGCGGGCCTCTCCGGTTCGCGTCGCTCTTTACGCGAATTACAGTAAAAAATTGTCAAACTGGCGACGTACGAGTAGGACCGATGTGGGAGCTTTCGCTCGTAGAACGGTCCTGGGAAAGCGGTGGGTGTCCATTAACTGTACCCTCGTAACGTGCCGTCGTCATAATCGTAGAATAACGACGCACGTGATTTTTCTCAAGTTTGCAGGAGAGGAGTTTGAAGTTTTATTTACATAAAGACACTTTATGTCATAGCTCGATAACTACAAAAGAGTTTCCTTTGAAACTTGGGTTAGTTATTTAAAGTTGATACCTTTCAAACCTCAAATATAGTCAGGGCAGTATAACGACGTTTTTACACATGCTACATTGTTCTACGATCGCATATCGGAACCGTATAAAGACGGTTAAATTAATGAGAAAAAATACACTTTTTATATACCATTAGATGACTTTTTTTTCACTTTTCGATCCAAAAAAGTTAAAGTGGGATTTTTTGGACATCCGTCATTGTTCTACTATCACGACGACGTTTTGGAACAAAATCCGACGAGTGAAACGCTTTCGGCCGGACACACGCGGACCACCCTGGCGCCGGGACGCTGAATGATGCCAAACGACAGAGAATTAGTGGAAATGATAACCATACGGGGCGGCTGATTGCAACCCGGGGAGGGCGAGGGGGACGGCGCTATATAAACCCACCCCGCGGAAGATCGCCGCTCGTTTCCCGCCCGTCCTCTGGGAAGAAAAGTCCGCCGGGCCGCACCACACAACTCGAAACAACCCCTCGCGGAACTTCGTCAGACGACGCTTCAACGAGGACCCGAGTTCAGTGTTTCGGTGCCAGGACAGTGCTGCCCGAGTGCACCCGCAATCACACAAATGGTAAGCGCATTCTCTCAATTCGGGACTGCAGTTACGCGCTCCAGTTTAAGGCGCGTTGCGAATGTCCAGCCAATAAAGATCAATTCCGCAATTGGCTCAATGAGCCATCGCCAATTAATTACCGACCGCTACTTTTGTTTGCAGTCCACCCCGGTTAGGCCGGCCGCACTTTGGATACGAATTATTACGTACGTATTCGTACGACTGCCTTCGTACGTATTGGAGCGCGCACGTTGATTGCGTCTTGCGTTCTCACGATCAGTTACTTTGCGCATTTCTCCAATGACGTTTGTGCCAAACGAATAATCTGTATCGTAAGGAAAACAAGGCAGACTTAAATAATGACAAATTTCATGACTGTCTATCTAATAGATTCACAAATGCCGGGGAGACTCGAAGTGCAACGAGAGCTCGTAACATCGGAGAAATATTTTAAAGTTTTTTTGTTCGAAGTACATAATTATACCTCACCTTCATTAAAGCAAATTATTTAACATAGGTATTTTTTTTAGTTCTTTAGAGATTCTCCGCCGTGATCTGCGCTCATGGTCACGTAGTTGAATCACTCTGGTCCCACAAACATTTGTGGTCATGCGTCAAATTGACAAAATTTTCAATATTCATCGTACGAAATCGCAAAAATTTCCGAACAAATCCGGATCGTGTCGGACGTCGCATCTATACGTGCGTACACGCACTACTAAATCGCGTACAGTGTGCGATGTTCGATACTACTTCGAAGGTCAGGAATGTACTTGCGTATTCGTACATATACGTACTACTCAATTTCGTACAAAAACGCATCCAGTGTGCGGCCGGCGTTAGTGTTACTGCTAGTGTAAGCGTCCTACCCACATCGTGATAACAATTCAATTCATTTTTTATTCTACACTTTCTTCTAGAGTAGCTGCAAGTAGGTACACATTTTATCGGATCGTTTTATCAGTATATCTAACTCTTTTATAGGCACCTACACGATTTCGAAATAACACGGTCCACAAAAAATAACCAACGGACTACTTGTTCTATAGGTCGACCACAATCAAAAGACCATTCCCTAGCTTTGTCCAGTAAGAAGAAAGCGGGGGAAAAGTTGCCTGGCAAGCCCTATTGCAAGCCTCAATATGATATTCAAAATACATATATATTTATTAGTTTAAAAAAGGTTACTAACTTATTAGAAAAACTTCTTTTATGTTCATTTTTTGCATCGTAGCCACACACATATTTTTTGCGCACATTCTTTTGAATGCGGTCTAGCTATACACACAATTCACAAAATAAATGTCTGATTAAAAACGCCCATAATTCTTTTTTCATCTTACACGGATTTTCAAAATTGGAGAAGGCATCTTCGCTTTTTTGTGTATAGCATATCTTTTTTACGCAGTTTTCGCTGGAGCGTCTCTCGTACTAGAAGCGATCGGTACCCAGGTCTACCCAGGTTACAGATTTAATAAGTTTGTAGAGGGAAGGTTCCATTGTTTTTCAAAACCTCTAAATAATACCAATGTTTCCATTTGATCCAGGCAGGAGGTGAATGGGATATCCGTGAGAGTGTTGTGGAGCGACTATATATTTTCAGGGTTGTAAAATGCAACTAAAAAAATGAGATGGCATCCATGTTTTCTGTTAAAATGACTGAAATCTCCAGATCGGATCTGACGGGAGTTGGTACATTAAGCGAGTTGTATTCATTTCACGTCGTGGCAGTAAGGGTAACTTTACCCTGGCGTGCAATCTTCGAATATCCATTACAATTTAAATTTCTAAAATAAAAGAGAAAAAAAAACGCAACCATCACACCCATTGCCAACCACGAAACACACTTGTTTTGTGGCAAGAACACCCCATAGGGGGGAAACACCAAGAAAGAAGAAGAAGGAGATAAGCGATATCAAAGTTTGAATTTTTAAAATATATTTCTGACTAATATAAAAAAAGCATAAATAAATATTTTTTTTAAATGTAAACTTTGATGTCGCTTATCTCCTTAACTGTTGAAATTTCACCCAAAAAGTAAAGGATATTTTCAATTCAAAAGTGAATGAAGAAAACTGAAAAAACTATCTATGAGGCATTCTGTATGTACCTACATATTTGAAAGTTTAAAAATATTTTTGTAATGAATCCATGCATCACTTTTGATAGCTTTACCACACCTGGCAAATTGCTACTTATTTTTAATTGAATACATGATTGTACATTTTTACCCGAAGTATCATCACACCCATGGTTACTCAGTGGATCGCGAGAATTATATGGCCAATTTATTTTTCTCCTTAAAATTTAAACTACTCCTTGGTTTACGCCTGTCATACTTTAAGCTCCATCAGTAGCGATGGAAATTATTTTATTTAGGTCAATTCCAGTGTTTTCCAGGTATGTCTGTATCAGTGGCGTGCAGTGGGTATAAACTTAGGTTATGCTGTGACCGACTATATGCTGTGACCGACTATACATGAAAAAATATATATACGCATATACCTATAAGGGTATATGCATTTTTTTTTAAATTTACTGTATATAATGAACTATTTTGAGTAGCTTCAATCCACAAAAATAACTGCACTATAAAAGAAGTATTGTAAACAAGATGTCATAAAAAAATAATATTTGCAACTGGCAATTGTTCTTGCACCAATCCGGACTGTTTAGGATGTTTTGGACATAATAATTCAGTGTGTATTGGAAATCAAGATGTCACAGCTCGCGCGCAAATACGAGATTGAACTGAATGACAGGGCGAGGGGTTATCGCCGGGTGCGGGCGGGGCGGGTCTTGGTTCCAAAGTCGCCGCACGCCAATTTACGTTGGTCAAGCTCTAGCATGATTGACGATATTTGTACCATGTGTCCAGTTGTCAAATACGGAACTCGTATTTGACAACTATATGGAACTCGTATTTGATAACTGGATTTTGACGCTGAATTTCTGACTGAAGAGCCGCAGGCCGCTTATTCCGACCCCTGCACTATACAATGGGCAACGATACTCGACTAGCGGAGTATGGCTGCTGGTCAACAAACTCGCGCAGAACTTCAATGCGCAAACTGAAGGAAAGTGATTTTGTCCAGATGATTCCTGTTCCAATTCAAGGATTGGTTGGCGGAGGTCAAAACAATCGGGACACTGCGGCCGTCATTCAGTTCCAAGTCAGTCGGAATTTATTTATTGCAGTCATCAGATGACAAATTGCATATAAATGTACAACTTGTGAATCTAAGAAATCTCACATCTTCATACGAGAAATATATGTGATCGTAAATTAATTAGAAACAATAAACTATTATTTTTATATTATAAAAAAATATACGTTTGCATAATAAATATGTATAAAAAAATGTTTCCGCCCGGGATCGAACCGGGGGCCTTGTGCGTGTGAAGCACACGTGATAACCGCTACACTACGGAAACGTGAGACCGTGTCGCGAATAAATCGTATAAGTATAATAAAAGCGCTAGATGTCTCATTCTAAAAATAGTGTAAACTAAAGTTATTAATGATTTCAATTTTCGGGTGTTTATAATAATTTATATAATACATATTTTTAATATCATAAAAATAAATATGCTAATAAAAACAACATGGAGCTCACAAGCTCACAGAAAACAACATGAACACCACATTCTCCTTCCTGGCATACCATACCTACACCACTCTTCATCTTCTTATGCACAGACTTAATCTGTTGAAGGTTCTAACAAGCCCGTTCCCTAGTACGGATCTACTTAATCACACCAATTTTACTGATGTGGTATACCTCGATCTCTGATAATTTTAATAATATTGGAAGATAAAGGTGATTTTATTATCCATTGACATTAATTTAACTAAAAAAAAGACGCTATAGAATAAAAAGATAGAGACTCCTTCGAGCCGGATTTGAACCAGCGACCTATGGATGACAATGTTTATACCGCTACAGTCCACCGCTCTACCAACTGAGCTATCGAAGGCACGCTGGGATTCTCGAAAATCACGTATAAGAACTTGAAGCACATATATAGAATACAAAAGGCAAGACAGAATTCTGTTTTGCACTATATATGGCGTATATACGCTATTGTTAAACTAGATATAATATGTACAATTTACAAATATAAATCATTTACAATTATTTTAATAAAATCCCTCACAATGCCTCATCTTTCGTTCAGTTGATGAATTAAAAATAGATAGGCTTACCAAATATATGCGCTGACACTACCAATGTTGGTATGTCGCTATCTAACGTTATCATTACCGACATTGCCGACTGAGTATCTTTTTACATCAACCTATCTGGAGAATGGACAAATTTGGAACTAATGGCACCATACTAAATCTTGTTGGCTACAATGTTTTGCTTACATGCAAGTTCACAAATGATTTGATCGTTTTTAAAGAAAGTTTTTGTTTGTCACCACGTCAAAAATGATCAAAAGTGATACTCAAGAAATTATTTTTAAAATACATACGTCTCAAAGCCGTTAATTGACGTATTATAATACATCATTGGCCATAACCATTTAATTACGTTTATAGACGCATTTCCGCCGTTTCAGTATAATGACTTTTCCATAATTCCTTACTTATTTCACTATTCAATTTTTTTCAGGTATTTCTTAAGTAGAGATATCAGTCAGACTTGACAATTGTACCTACAGATGGCGGACGGTTTGGTGTTTGTTGCTGAAGACACATATTTTTCGTTCCTTTTTTTTTTATTAAGCAGTTATTTAGAAAAGATGTTAGAGGTGGTTAAGTCACCAATACAAGTCATTATCTACGTAGTTTTCAAATTCGCACAGAAAAAGAAGGAAGTCAAAATAGTTTATTTTTATAAATAACTATTTTTCTCCTCAACGCGGTTAGGGGACACTTAGTACGTTTTAATAGGAAACATAGTCTCCCTTCTCGATTTTTTTTCTTTTCTTTTGGGCTCCAGAATGCCTAGAGAATATAAAACAAAAAAGATGCTCAGAAAAGAAGACCGATCGATAAAAAGTCAGCTGTAAGCAGAAATTACTTATAAATGTTGAGTGGTTTTGATAAAATAAATAATTATGTACCCAGGTACTTAAAATGTTAGTCGAAAAGTAAAGATGTTGTTAAAAGTCAGTTTAATAAACACAATAACAATTTCAACACGTTTAATTGCATACCTAAGTGTATCATGTTTCCCTAAAATAAGTCATCCATGGTATGGGGATCAAGTGTCCCATATACGAGTATATGGGACACTTGATCCCCATACCATGGATGGAATGGTACCAAGTGTCCCATATACGAGTATATGGGACACTTGGTACCATTCCCTTCTTCCTCTACTGTTGGTGGGATAGGTAATTACAAAATTTATAAACCAGTTAATGGTTAGTATACCAAGTAAACCCAATTTAATTCCACGTCCTTGAGTATAAAGACATTTGAAATATGATATACAATAAAGGAATTAAAGGTAAAAAACAAAAGGGAGATCAAGTGTCCCCAGTCTCCTACAGTGTGTCTAGACAGTTTTTTTTTATACGACCAGTCTAGTTTCCTGACTAACTAACTAACTAACCATCACGCCGTTTCACAGCAGGGGTAGGCAGAGAGGATTGAACGCCACACACTTCTATCCTGGCACACCACTTTTGCTTCGGCCACATTCATACATCTTCTCATACAAGTTCTACGGTTGTTGCGGCTTTTAACGTGGCCATCCTAAAACACTTGCCGTATCTGATCGTGCCACGTCTTTCGTGGACGCTCTCTATTTTTGTTGCCTTCAACACTCGCCTCATATATTTTCTTTACCATCCTTTCCTCGTTCATACGTTCCACATAACCAAACCATCTCAGCACTCCTTTCTTTATTCTATCTACCACACTACAGCCAGCATTGCATTCACGTCTAATTTGTTCATTCCTTACTCTATCGACCAAAGATTTTCCACACAAGCGTCTTAGTGACCGCATTTCTACCGCATTCGGTCTACTTTCATACCTCTTTTGCCAATTCCAGGCTTCACTTCCATACATTAGGGTTGGCACTATAACGCCATTATGTACCGCTAGTCCAGTGCCAAAGCAACGCTGGGTGTATCCTTTGCAACATCTGGTCTAGTTTCCTGGGATTGAATAAATAACGGAATAAAATGAAAAATTAAAACATAATAAAATTGAATAATATATTAAGAAAAATAAAACAATAAAAGAAAACGAAAAGGCGTAATAAATATAGTTATGACACTGCATAAAAAGAAAAGGGTTCTAGGTTAGTTAGTCAAAATATTCAATGACTGTCCTAGATTACCCCAGAATTTTTATAAAGATCAGGATCAGTATAATTAGTTGGCCGTAGATGCGGGGCATGTGTAAAAAATGCAATGAAACACACATACAAGTTTAAAGCTGTATTTAAAATCATGCAGTTAAAAATTGTTAAATTTTGATATTTTTACTCCCTTAATATTAACTCGTGGCGTCTGTTTACTTGCTTGCCTGCTTGCCGTCGAAAAAACTTTGGATCGATTTTTGACCCTTTTCCCGTGATCCAATCGAGCTGAAACTTTGCAAGCAGACTCGTGGCTGATCAAATTTTCGTTAAAAAAATAATAATTATAGTATAATTTAGGATTTTTAGAAATTTTAATGATTTTTTCAAATTGGAATCATTACAAAAGTTTGATTACTACCAACGGCGCCGGCGGCCCGATAACGTCACGGAATATTTAAAATTTTAATTACTCCGTCGGTAGGTATAATAGGTACTTCACTACGAATTTCGAAAATTTATGACAATTGGTTCACAGACGACAGCACACTTCGTTTTTTTGGGAAGAAATCAAATAATAAAGTGATATTTTAAGAGATTTTTGACATAGATATCTGTCTAGACATGTTTCATTTTCAGTCAATCAATTATTACGTGATGGTAAACTTAATTTACAAAGAAAGGGAGTAAAATAAAAACTTGGCTTTCCTGGGTTAGTTTTTTTCTCTTTGACCACAGGATATTGTGTTCAAATTAAATTTGCATGATTAAATTACCATCAAGACATATATTCTTTTAAAAGCTAACATACTACAAAAATGTGAGTACATTTTTTAACGATGAATAACGAAATTCTGCGAATCGATTGTGGAAGCTGGAGAACCCAAGTTCTCCTGAAAATAGTGAAATGAATTAAGCTTTTGTGTAATGTAATTGATGCTGATGTTCCGATCGATTTCCTTAGGAGAATTAAGTGTCAGGAAAACAGGCGTCTTCATTCATTTGTGCATGCACTGCACGGCACTATACGTAAACACAGTTTTCGGTGAACTCTGATTAGCAATGCATGATTTCAGTCAATGCAACTCTTGTTCATACAGTCTCACGAGAGTGCCTGGTAGGAGCAATATGGAGGTACACTATATATATAGGTATATGTCGGGAAGATACTCATTACCTACTCATAAACACGGGGTTGGCAGTAGTGAAAGTGAAGATTTGCGAATAAAATTGTCAGATTTTCACGGCTGTCGCAGAAAATTGCTCAACCTTGGCTGGTTGGAGACGATTATTTTAAACAAATTTATACTAGGTTTATGATTTAAGTATTTATTTAGAGCTATTTTACTAAGTTTCGGTTTATTCTTTCTATTTTTGAGTATTTTTACTAACTCTTAATTTTAATTAATTAAACAACTTACTTATAAGTAATGGATGGTTAGTTTGCGTCCGTCCTGATGAAGATACAGAGGTATCGAAACCGGTAGACGTAGAGTTACTAGTTATGTGGTTAATAAAAAGTTATTTAATTAATTAAAATTAAGAATTATGTCTAACCACAAAGTTAATGTCAAAAATATTTCAAATATTTTTACATTCATTTCACTCCCTTTCAACAAAATATTTGCGCTAGCTACTTATCGCGAAGCACTTTCTGCTATAATAAATTAAAACCTATAGTGTTATTTACTACCACCAATGCTCCTGAATATGTAATGTAAATCAGAACTGTCAATAAATTTTATTACTGTTACTATTTTAATGGAACTACCTTACGCTTTAACTGTAAGACGAAAACATATTTGGCAGAAAACGCGCTAAAAATAAATATAATATAAATATTCTAGGTACGTGTATGTAAATCTGAAACAACTATGTACATGTACTGTGTATAACCACGTATTCAGCACCCAAAAGGCTAAGTTTTAGCCTACTACCTACTAAATAACAACAATGTCACGTACCGGTGGTCATTCGTGACCGCGTTATCTCTCTAGAGAATTCTACAACATTCCACCACATAGTAAAATCCTATTTAGAATCACCTAGAACTTTTCACAGGCTTCTCGTTACTTCTACAATAAACCTTTCGAAGGAATTTAGCTATAACAGGAGTCACGCGATGCGTAAACAAGTGTGACCAGTGATTCTTGATATTACAACACGCGGTATTAGGAAGCAAGCAAACGCAATGACTACAAATGATACCAGCGGAAGTGAATAAAGAACACCGGGGCGAAAAGTTTCTACGAGCGAATATTGAACGGAATTTACCAGAAATGCTCTAAGCGATAGAAATAGCGATGATAAGTGCGAATTAAGGAACAATTCAATAACAAGTCTGTGAAATATTTGGAAGACATTTAGCTACTATAAAATTAAGAACGGTAGGTACTACATTTTTTTAATGCGTGTTCAACTGTCCCCATAAAAGTAAAACTTGCGTTTGGGGACAGGAGCATAAGATACATAAGAGCATAAATAAATAAGTATGTATAATTTAATAATGGAACAGTGTAGAGAAATACAAATCATAAGATAAGAGAGAAATACAAATTAGTGACTCAAGTATACTAATTATTTTCGGAGTACCGTTATTTTTAAATTTCTAACTATTTTTTGTTTTAATTACGTATATTCTATTTGTTTTATGTGTTTCTGGAATTTTGTATGGTGTTCTTCAGTTCTGATATTCATTGGTACGTTATTGAAATATTTGACACCTAGATAAGTGTCATGGTGTTGTGTGGCTGTTTTGTTGCATTTGGGAATGTTTAAACATCCTATTATGTGCGCTCTTTGGCTATGAATATGAGTATTATTTTTATTTTTAAATTTAAATTATATTTTGTATTTAATTATTTTAATTTAACTTGTGTCCAAACATTCTTTGTTAATAAATTAAATTTAGTTAATTTCCAGTGTTTGCATTGCCTCAAAAAGCCACGTTTCGTGACAATATTATGTACTGTAATGTTTACTAAAGAGCTGTGCACTTTTATAAGATACTTATATTTTACGAATAAAACTGGTCTACCTTGGCTATAAGTAATATCTCGTCATATATATTTTATGTTGGATACAACATATATAGAATATTTTAATTGAATTCAATACAAAAAGCATATTTTTTGCTTGGTTTTGCGTTAGAGATCACGCCAAAGTCAGCTTAACCTTGGCACGTTGTTTTTTTTAGAAAAAAATTCCAAAATTGAATTTTTGTTAATTTAATTCTATTAAATTTTCACACGAAGCAAACACATTGTGGTGAGACATAATATCTTTAAATAAAATAACTATTTGTATAACACCACTTTATTGAGATTACACCAGCTAGTTAACCACCACAGTTGACGTTCTGTCTCTTTCTTCCCATAATGCCTTCTTGATTGCTTGTAATTCTGTTTTTGTTTAGTTAATACTCAACCCTGATGAAGACTCAGCTGTGAGTTGAAACTAGTTGGTGTAAACTCAATAAAGTGGTGTTATACAAATGGTTATTTTGTTTAAAGACATTAATTCTATTATTTTATATACAGGGTTATTTGGAAAACATTAATAACCTCATAGGACTATATTCCCGCCTTGATTATGAGTCGAAAATGTTCAAGCTGTCATGAACTAATATTAATAGTTATGGAGATATGCAACATCAAATTTTGCATTTTTTTTTTCAACATTTCTGACTTATTTTTTTAAAACGTTGGATTATCACTACAGTAACTCATATCGATTACGAAAAATTCATTTGCTTCAATACAAGTTAAATAAAATGATAAAAACCCTAGAAAAATTCCAATTGGAATGTTTTCCAATTGGAATTCGAATGTTTTTATTTTTTTATTTGACTTGTATTAAAGGGAATGAATTTTTCATATAAGATATAAGATACTGTAATGATAGTCCAACATTTTATAAAAAATAAGTCAGAAATATTGAAAAAAAAATGCAAACTTTGATGTCGCATATCTCCTTAACTATTGATATTAGGTCATAATAGCTCGAACATTTTCGACTCATAATCAAGGCAGGAATATAGCAGGTTATTAATGTTTTCCAAATATCCCTGTATATAAATTGTACATGTGGTTTTATATAATTAATTCCGCGCTGGCGTTCTAAGAACACGCGCCGCGTGTCATTATTCTCACGAGAGCAGAATGTTTCCAGCTTCCGGCAATGGAGCATTCATTCATTCATTCATTTCGTCAGCATGACACGACAGATAAATCAGCAATTAAAGTGTATAATTGCCGGCAAGGTGACACGTCTGTGTCTCTGTCCCTAGCACCCAGGAAATCCCCAAATGGAAGTTTGCATCCGCGATGGACGCTTTCCGAAAACGGTCAAAATTAATGCGGCGGTTTTATTGAAATGTATTCTCTTGTTTTTGTGCGTCAAATAAAACACCGGGACCTGGAAGCGATCGAATATATATTTTTAGACAGTCCTAACCCCAAGACCAACAAGCTACTCAAATGCAGGGTGTACCAGAGCTAGCAGCAGAATCTTGGCAGGTAGATTCCTGCCTATGTTATGAGTTTAAAATTTTCAAGCAACCATGACCTAATATCAATAGTTAAGCAGATATGCGACATAAAAGTTTGAACTATCATCATTGTAACTTATTTCGATTACGAAAAATTCATTCATTTCAACACAAGTCAAATAAAAAAATAAAAACCTTCGAATTCCAATTGGAAAACATTCCGATTGAAATTTTTTCAGGGTTTTATTCATTTTATTTAACTTGTATTGAAACGAATGAATTTTTCGTAATTGATATTAGTTACTGTAATGATAGTCTAACGTTTTACAAAAAATAAGTCAGAAATATTGAAAAAAAAAAATGCAAAATTTGATGTCGCATATCTCCATAACTATTGATATTAGGTCATGATAGCTTGAACATTTTCGACAGGAGGTTATTAATGTTTTCCAAATGACCCTGTATACTCTGAACAAAAGACGCGCGCAAGGACGGGAGGGGATAAATAACTGTCTCATTTGTTTATTCGATACTTGTAATATTTTTACAATGTATTCATTGATTAAGATTGTTTTTTTGGGACTTTATTTTTTCAGGGAATTTTCATTTTAATGGATTTAGATTGTTCTTCTTGATATTTAAGCGTAGGGTTCTACGTAAAATCTTGACTGTGAAGAGAGAATAGACAGATAATGCAACACGCAAGGAATGAAATACAATTTATTTGAACTATCTAAATATAAAAAATCCGAGTAAAAGATCCACCAGAAAAACTGTGGAGAAACTCTATAAAAAGGAAGAAAAATTGCATTTTTAAGACGAATTATTAAAGCCATTGAATACCTACTTAATTATTTGAGATAATAAATAAAAATTAATATAATTGAGTGAGGGGCGGTGGTTACAAAAACGCTATCAAACCAATATTCGACATGCAAAAGAGAATATTAAAAAAAATAGGACTAGGGCAAAGTTTTGTATTAAATGTTAGACAAAAGTTTGTACTACACAGCTTGAAGTATTATTTCAATGAATGTACTCAAAAATTTAATAACTATGATGGTAGATCCAGACATAAATTAATAAAAGGGCCAAAATTACTAAAACACAGTACTGTATATATATAGTAGCTATATATAAGTCCCTTATATATAGCTACTAAATACTTCAATCTATTACCCACCGAACTAAAAATTGTAACCGAAGTAAACAAGTTAACTAAAAACAAAATAAAAAAAATGGATAATCGAAACACAAGAACATTTGATATCCTTATAAATGTATATTGTAATCATCATACAACTATCGTTCGAGTCACTATTTTGAAAGCTAGATATTAATATTAGTCACTTGTTACTAATTTATATAGTTTTTATTCAGTTTTGGTCATGTGTAAATCATTACACACGTCTAACATCTCGTTTGTTCCGAACACCGAAAAACCGAACCTATGTACAGGTGTATGTATATACCCATATAGGATTTAATATACTCATAATGTACGTAATATATTTTATATTTTGTATAGGTATTTTCTTTTGGGATTTAATAAATAAAAATCAAAAAGTAATATATTTCTATTATAATACTCGTATAGTTCTTCAGATGATTTTTTTTTGTTATTTCTTTTCTATGGGTCATTATTATTATTCTTTTGTATTAGTTGTTCGTAACCGGCGTTGCCCGGGTTAAGGATTTAATTAATAATGAGTTTGTGGGGAGACATAAAGCTTTCATTGTTTTGCAAAGCCTATAATAAAATAAATGTTTCAATTTCATCTAGACTGGAATAGATGGGATATCCAGGGAAAATGTGGCCTATGTATTTCGCCGGGTTCTAAAGAATAAGTATGCAAAATTTGGGCCAAATCAGACCACCAGTGTAGATTTGTATAGACAACAGACAGACAGACAGACATTGAGTTTTGAAGGTATAGATTATGTTGTTATTGACATTAGGTCATGGTTGCTTGAACATTTTCGACTCATAATCAAGGCAGGAATCTACCTGTGAGGTATTGTGGACTAGTTGTGTTACTGTATAACAAAAATTCAGTATCCGAGTTATTAGCACTGCTCTCCCATTTGCTCCCGATAACCGAAACTCCTACAATTTTGGCAAAAGTAAGGACATACTCTTTAAAACAAATAATTTTCTCAATAAAAATTACAATTATCGTGTCAATGGTGATAAATAAACGTGCGGACCAGAGGTCCTGTAAATAGGGAATATGTAAATAGGGATTGTATGAGAGATTCCAGTAAGAATCTGTCAAAGGAAGCAAGACTAGCGGTACATAATGGCGTTCTAGTGCCAACCCTGATATATGGAAGTGAAGCCTGGAATTGGCAAAAGAGGAATGAAAGTAGACTGAATGCGGTAGAAATGCGGCCACTAAGACGCTTGTGTGAAAAATCTTTGGTCGATAGAGTGGAGAATGAACAAATTAGACGTGAATGCAATGCTGTCTGTAGTGTGGTAGATAGAATATAAAAAAAGCCGAGATGGTTTGGTCATGTGGAACGTATGAACGAGGAAAGGATGGTTAAGAAAATATATGAGGCGAGTGTCGAAGACAACAGGAATAGAGGGCGTCCGCGAAAGACCTGGCACGATCAGATACAACAAGTGTTTGAGGATGGCCCCGTTAAAAGCCGCAACAACCGTAGAACTTGTATCAGAAGACGTATGAATGTGGCCGAAGCAAAAGTGGTGTGCTAAGATAGAAGAGTGTGGCGTTCAATCCTCTCTGCCTACCCCTGCGGGGAAACGGCGTGATGGTTGGTTAGTTAGTTGTAAGAGAGAAGGGGAGGGGTGTGTTTTTAGTTTGTGGAGGCCCTGAATAATGGTACTTTTTCCTCAGGATCCTAGAGCGAGACAGGCTTCGCTCTGCCCCGGGCGCCCCATTTTCCATCACAGCGCGACCTCTCGGAAATCGGCCGATAATTAATTATTCTTACGACTATAACCCATAATTGATTGGCGTCTCGTAACCGCTGAATGAAAAAGATCATAAAATAATGTCGCTCAAATTACAAGAAACACACACAATAATCGTCGCCGATTAATGAGAAAAAATAACAAGTAATGCCAATACCATGGGAATTCAATTTCTGGTTTTAAGGTACTGATACACATGCTCACATGAGGTATTGCTACTTAGTAGCATGTGCGTACGCACATTGCTAGTAATGAGCATGCTCATTTGATTTGCGGGTGGAATGGGTATCTTTTGATTATGTGTGAACAGGTTTGCTTATGAGCTGCTAATATTCATATTCACGGCTAGCATCGATTATCAATGCGATCTTCTTAGTCCGCGACAGATGAAACAAATATGGTGCGTTGGGGAGATGACAAAACCTTACTTTTCGTGACTTATTACAGAAATCGCGAATGTCTATGGAATACTCAGTCAGTAAAGATAATATAGCGAGACAAGACAAGAAACAACGCTTATGAAATTTTATTAAAAGACACGAATATGCGGTTGGAAACTCGGGAATGTTTTGATTTATTGGTTCACTTTCAGTTGTTGGTTGAATTTCCTATTTCAGTTTGCAAAGTTTCCATTTTTAACAAGAGCGTCTTTAATCTATGAAAAGAGCATGCCAGTAATAAGCATATGTGTTTGATCGTTAGCTTTGAGTATGCTCATTCATGAGCATTCTTAAAATAAGCAAGTTAATAACTAGCAAGTGTGTACAGTTGTTAGAGCATGCTAAGGGGCATATTCAAAATAAGCATGTGTGTCAGTATCTTTACCAGTAAATTTACCAAAATCTACTTTTGGTATTACAAGTACTACAGTACCGGTGACATCGAATATTATAATCTTAACTCAAGTAATGCTGGGTCGACCCCAGAGTCTAGACTCAGAAGTGTTCGGCTAGTTCTTTATAGAAAACATACATTACTACATCACCCCACTTTTAAACACGAGAATAAATTCTCATTTAAAAATGGTTAAGCGTTTAATATTAATGTGTATTAATTATATTATATTGAATACACTCTTAAGTTTGTACATTTAGCAAATAAATTTAATAAAAAAATAAAATAAAAATTACGCGCTTGCTGGTCTAGTAATAAAAGCTCGGTGTAGGAGACCAAACGACTCCAATTTTCATTTCTTTTTCCAATTCCTTAGAGTCTACGATCCTCTTGAGTACTCTACATGCGGCTAGACCGCCTATTCTACTGCTACAAGTGCATCAGCTCTATAGCTTTGACACTTTTACTAACTACCTTATTGGCTACACATCAAAAGTTTCATTTGTTATATGAATTTGGAAGGGTAAAAAAGTCTAATAAAAAACCCACTAAAATTTTCATAGCGCATTCGTTTAGTTTATACTACCTCTACTGATAGTGATGATGAAAACACTTATCGATGATTATTCCGTGGATGCTTCTCTATTTAAATTATACCAGTACTGTACCAAGTATGAAAACGATGCATTTAATCCCCGTTAAAACAAATTAGTCGCCACGATTAGAAAAGTCGTTGAAAGATCTGAAAAAGTAATAAAGTTTTACAGAAACGTGTCGCTGAGTTTGTAAAAGATAAATAATTAATAATTATTGATTCGAAAACGAGTAGACAACATACGTAATGTTTTTAACTGTTTGACTGAGTAAATATATAAATAAAATTAAAAGCTTCCTATATAAGTAAAAAAACCACGAGGAGCGTAAATCTATATATCTATACTAATATATTATAAAGAAATAAAGTTTGTGAGTTTGAGTGAATAATCTCTGAAACAACTCTGATTTCAAAAATTCATCATCATCTTCTTCCCCTTGTCCTAGTAGGGTCGGGGGCCCAAAGACTCGACAAGGTGCTTCCATGTACCCCTGTCTTGCGCTGCTTCTGCTCGAGTCAAGCAGTTCAGACCCATTCTGTTTTCAAATACATTTTTTTGTTGTCTCTCCCAGCTTAATCTGGGTCGACCCACCGGCCGTCTTCCCTCCGAGGTTGCCAAGAGGATTCTTCTTGGTAATCGTTCCTCTGGCATTCTGAGCACACTTCCAAGCCACCTCAGTTGTGATTTTTCTATGTGCAGGAGTAGGGGCTGCCTTATGTCGGCACTTCGCACTCTGTCCATCAGTGTGACTCCCGCTACCTCCCTTAGAAAACTCATCTCGGCAGCCTGAGCCCTTGATCTCACTCTCTCCGCCAGGATCCAAATTTGATGGTCATAAGACCGGGTACAAAAGTAACGACGGGTCAAAAGTAACAAATGCTCTGTAGGTTTATCCAACACTCAAAACACCGCTTCGCTACCATGAGGCGATAGCCGGTATCGCCCCCCTCAGCTGCGTTCAGCCGCCGCGCGCGCCACGTGCTTTTAGGTCATGTGAGAGGACACTACGTGATTTCACCAAACAAAAGTAAGTTTTTTGACATTTACTTATTTAATGTTTACTTAGTATTATAAGTATAATATTAATCTAAATATTTGCATATTAATTCTTGATTAGATTGATTTCACAGTGTTTTAATTCGTTTTTGTCTAGCACGTTCCGTGTCAAGGTTATCAGTCATGTTTTAACGAAAATGTGGTTGGGTACAAAAGTAACATAGCCCTTTGGGTACAAAAGTAACATGTTACTTTTGTCCCCGTATAGATTTAGTTAAATTAATCTTTTTTGTATATATTTATTTCAACAGAATGCCGCGACAACGCGTAAGAAGTACCGCACGAGGAACTACTGACATGGAAATGTATCGAAAAGCCTGTTTACCTGTACCGGTATAAGTAAAACAAATTCCACAAAATGATTTGTTGACTAGTTTTGATACAACGTCCTTCATCCAAGTTGATCCGGATACTCTAGTTGATTATCTTCCAACATCTAGTAACCAGCGTACAGATAGTAATGATTTGTCAAACAATTCATTCAATAATAACACATCATCGTCTGTTCAACATTTACTGGATCCGTTCTCTGCTGACGCTAATTCTCTGTTAACTAACTCAATTTCCGATCAAATATATAAATCACCAGTACCAGGACCTAGTGGGCTACAACGAACAAGTTCTTCTCAGTCGTTTAATTTCACACCTAAAGATCTCAGACCTTTACCACAAGCAGGTCCGAAGTCTGTAACAAATAAGGGACGTAAAAGACGTAAGACGGCAATATTGACGGACACGCCCGAAAAAACTGCAATTGAAGAAGAATACCATCAAAGAAATAACGCCAAGAAAATGGTTTTATAGCCCGATACTGGAAAAAAACAAGAGAAAGATGATATCCACGAAAGGAAAGAGAAAAGGAAAAAAGACAAAGAAAATAGGCAAGGAAAATAAATCTGACGACGAAGATTGCTTCTGTCTCGTTTATTTAGAAACTTTTAACAATAGTCAAACAAATGAGCTGTGGATACAATGTATCGAATGTAAAATGTGGCCACATGCTGAATGCGTCAATGATAATGCAAACTACGTGTGCCATAATTGCGAGTCTGAATTGAAGACTGATACTGAATAGTCTGATTAGAAAAAATGATTTATAATAATTGATCACATTACTTAACCTAAGAATAATTTCTAACAAGTAGTTAATAATATTTATTTGTTTTCATAAAATATATATTTAAAAAAAAATTAGAATACAAATGTTTGTTTGTGTTATCAATAAAAAGTTTTGTAATCAATAATTTGTTGATTTAATGTCATATCACATTCATTACAAACCCCTTTGTCCTGTTACTTTCGACCCACAACTTGTTACTTTCGACCTGCCGACGTGGTCGAAAGTAACAACTAACGAATTTTTTTAAAGTCTCTGTGATTCGTATGAAATACACAATAATAAGGTAAATCAAGATACTAATGTAAAGAACATAAACGGAATTTATATATAGCTATATTCATTTCATCAAAATAATAACACTTAACCAGAAACTAAGGTAAAAGTACAAAATGTTACTTTTGTACCCGGTCTCCCCTATATTAGGGTGGGCCTGTACATAGATTTGAAAACAGTCAGTTTTGTCTTGACGCTAAGCTCGGATTTTCTTATCACCGCACTATATAAAGAGCGTAGAACGCGGGCTGCAGCTCCGATTCTTCTATCTATTTCACTTTCCTGCCTCCCGTCGCTAGAAAATACCACCCCAAGGTATTTGAATTTTTCGACTTTCTTCAAAAAGTCTTTCACCAATATTTAGAATAGACTTTCCGGGTGGTTATAGGCTATATATTACCCATCTAAAATAAAAAGGCTTTTCATGGTGATTTTTTTACAACTAAAGTTAAGGAAAAAATGCTTTCTATTGAACAGTTGTAGAACGCAAAAAACCTATAAAAATCCGCGACGACGTTAATTCACAAATTGATAAAATAAGAATAAAATATATATTTAAAATTAATTTTAATCTGTCGGGGGTAATTTAAGTAGGCAATGTTAAATTTTTATCAAAATAAATTTGCTTATCGTCAGGGAAATTTTATGTAGATAAAAATTGCCTTTTACACAACATTGTTTGGACGAGTAGTTTAGATTATATTTATTTTTTACTGACATTCTTATAGTCTCAAACTGAATTCCACGCGGGCGAAGCTGCGGGCACAGCTAGTATTAGTATAAAATAACACGTTAGATCAAACCTAACAAACATAGGTTATTCAGAATTTGCTGAACACATAATTAATTCGAACCATAGATTTAATAGGAAAATATATAAAAATGGAATAGGCTTGTGCATTAATAATTTAGAAGCATTCAAGTTCAATCAATTCATAATAATAGTCAAATACTAAATGATCAATAAACTTATCCACTAGTCCAGTTTTAAAGTTGTTCCCTTTCTCCCCATTTACCCTCCACCCTCGCTTCCCACTTCCTTGCCATCTGATACTCTTTCCTTCTGTGATATGCTATCTCACTATTTAATTTCTTAATCTTCTGTGTAAAAATCTGCACTTAGATTAGTCTATATTATATTATACTCCCTTACTCTGAAGAAGGTTGGGTCTAAAAGTGAAACTAGCTGATATAGATAAACAAATGTGTATATGTGTATACTAATAAAGTGGTTTCAAACTCTGAATCTTCTTATTTAAGTAAAATATAATTCAAATATTGTTGACTTACCTAGTTACCGCATAGAATAGGAAGTACAATAAATAAATTACTCTTTTGAAACTATTTTTCTCATTAGCGTTAATGAGAAACGATGGTTTTGAAAACCCTACCCATCAACATCAGAGAGCGTAATAATTTTTTTAATTAACTGATATTATTTTGTGTAAATTTATTTTAATTGCTTTTGTAAAAAATGAAGATTTTTTTGTGAAGTGCATCTACCGCGAAATGACAAATAAATCATGACTGAGAATAACATATTATAAGAAAGAGGGTCGTTTATATCGTAAGAAGATAATGAAAGGCATATTTCTATTTTATCAGAGCCAGATCGATGTGTACAGGCATACTACTCCAAGAAATGGCACAGAAAAGTGCATATCTGATTCCAGAACAAATTTTATAAAAAGAAAGAAGTGGGATATTCAGGAAACCATATGCGATGGCTGTGATGGTACTGCGACTAATATTGAGTGGAAAAGTGGTGTAATTACTAACGCTAATGTATTCCTCACAGCTCGAAAGAATGATATTTATTCGTGGATCAAAAACATTTTGCACTAATTAACGAACGTAACATGTGTGTAAATAGCATACCGCGATCCTGAATTGATCGGCAAACAACCAGAACAGGTGGGTGCATTAGATAAGGCAATCATTGTTGAAACTTGACGCCACCTGCTGCCGGGCTGTCGAGCTAAGCCGACGCAGGCGCCCTTAGGGCGGTGGCGCCGATGCGCGACGCCGAAACCTGCGGACCCGCATGTAGGCCACATCGGCGTGACGCAAGGGACAAGAGCGCTTCTCTGAAAATACAGTTAAAACATATTTCCCCCGCAGTGATGACGCTGCAGTTAACCGAATCCAAGAGTTAACATGACGTCACATGACATGTGTTTTCCGTTCAAGTTCTTTCGCGTGAAGAGTCGACGTTGCAAAAGCACCGTATAGTATTTCAAAACCCGTATCTTTCGAGTGGATCAGTAATTTTATGGAATTAATGGATCATATTCTACGTGTCATTATATTATACAAAATCAACATGCGTGTGATGTAATAAAACTCGATACCTACTTATTTTACTTACCGTATTTACCGACGAAATTTCCTTGGAACTAATAATGAAAACGGAGGTAAACAGTAAATTGTCTTTTTCTTTTTCTCGAACTGAAGCAACAACTTGATGGGAAAATTTCTGTGGTCAGGTTTTAATAATATTTCGATAATTTATATAGCGCCGTTTTCAAGGGCGCTTTACACAAAAAATTATCTTACAAAACAACTAACTGCTAAAAAAACTTATTTACTATTACTTATTCACTAGGTGGCATGCAAGAAATGGAATTAATGTTTAATACTATAATAGTTGGGAGTGCCTGAAAGAATTAGGTGTTTTCGCGGAGTGCACACTAGGAGTGGAAAACATTAGCTAGTGTTGTTATGGTCAGATTCTATAGGTTTTTATAGGATTGTCTAAATAAATGCGTCTTAAGTTGTTTTTTGAACTGTGGTAAGATGTCTGTCTGTCTCAGTTTATTAGGTAGTTTGATCCATAACTTTGGTCCAGCCACCGCGAAAGCACGATCACCGAAATTAGTTTTGTGGGCGCGATTTACTTCAGCTAACCTATTTGTATTAGATGTTGATGCTGAGCGAAGTTTGTTAAAATAATAAGTATAATATGATTTGGCATTCACTTCCTGGTGCAACGTTTTAATTTAAAATATAATTTTTCGTCATGGAATCTCTTGTACAATTTCTTATAAATCATTTTATAAAATGTTATAATCTTTGCCAATCAACATATACCGTAAAGTATTGTTCACCGACCGCATTCTAAATGTATATAGGTATCCCTAATAAGACTAAAATAATATCATTTGGTGTAGTTAATCTTATGTCCCAATAATTGATACAAAAAACATTTTTATTGATTTTTCAAATACATAATTCTTACCTGGATGAGGAACTTATAAGAGAAATTATTAAAATATTCAATGTCTGCACTAACCATTATTATTTCGAATTCAACAATATTTTGTACGCGTTGTTCGTGCAAAATATTATTGAATTCGAAATAATTAATAGTTTACGCAAGATCCGATCAGCCATATAAGTATATAAATTACCATACATATTAAAAAGTAGTGCACGCGTCCAAGATATTTAAATTTTCGTATTTTAATTTTTAAAATCCATAACATTTCAATTAAATTCAATTCAATTCAATTTATTTAATAAAATTACATTACAAACTAAGTGTTCAAGGCAATACATATAATGAAAGTATATATATATCAAAATAACAATATTTAATTAATTAAAAACAACCTAAAATCTGATCAAAGGTGTAGGAGAATCCCGCTTTGGGAAACCCCTTCAGACACATGGAATATATCAATACCCAGAGCGATATGGTTCAGCATAGCGGTAACTCTTCCAACAGGCATAACCATCGGCAGGTTGGTCCTGTATATTGGAATGCGAAGCAATCTATGCTGACGATGTCTGAGGTATCAGGAACATACAAACCAATGCTCCGCATAATTTCAGGATTATCGATCAACAATCAACAATCAACAACAGGATTACCGCGCAACAATCGACCGCGTCAGGTTTTTTTAATTAGAGATGCACCGAAATTCGTTTCACATTCGGTAAAGCCGAACTTCGGCGACTTTTACCGAACTTCGTCTTAAGCCGAATTTCGTTTAAATCTGCCGAACTTCGTTTAAATCTACCGAACTTCGTTAGTTTTTGAATTGACTAGCTTTTGCCAGCGACTTCGTTTTCATCCTACAGAAACCTATTACTGAGATAAAAAGTATTCTTTATGCTTTTCCAGACAGTAATCTATCTCTGTGTCAAATTTCATCCAGATCTGTTAAGTCATTCTGGCGTGATTGAGTAACAAACACCCATCTAACCATCTAAACTATCACATTTGTAAATATTAAATAAGTAAGATTTAAATAAGAAATGGAAAAGTGTACAGAAATTTAATTTAAAATGAAATCTAGACAAGATGTTGATTTATAAGTAAATAGGTAACGTGTGAATGGATCATGTGAAATGAAACCACTTCAAGTATCAACAATATATATATGCTTTAATAAAATAATCAATTTTAATATATAATATTCTATAACAACTATCCAGAACTATGTTGTGCCGCTTAATTAATTAAAAAACAGTAAATAAACAATTACACGTGTTTTCGTGATGGCGATCTGACATGTTCATCGGGCAAAAGCGCGCGAAATCTAACCGAATTTCGGCCGAACTTCGGCTTCGGCACATATTTAAACCGAACATTCGGCCGAATTCGACATTCGGCAGATCCCACATTTGGCGCAACACTATTTTTAATCTTCCCTCACCTACGTACGAAGTAGAATGCCGCTAATTAAATATTTCCAATGCGAATTTTTCCAACTGGAGTTGCTAACATTTTAGTAATTTGCGATCGCGTCGAATCTACACATTGTTTGGAAATGATTGTACCGAGTTGATGATTTGTTCAAGTGAACCCTGTTACTAAATGCAGATTGTCGTCCTTAGAACAAAGCACGGGCTCGGTCCTCGGCGATGGTATCGTTCGAATACTAATTTACACAGAGGAATGTCACAGACTCGTGTCCTGCTTCGTCGCTTTCAAACCGCAATGTGTCCTAGCACAATAGAGAATAGGGGTCATGGGTCGGGCGCCTGTTACTAAATGTAGAGGCCTCACTCGGGCCGATTGTTTCATCACTAATGATAGTCAAATTTAGGAAAAAAGAGTACATTTTTACCCTTTCCGCCAATCAAGCGATCCGTTTCCGCAGAAAATAATTACTTTTTTCCTCAACTTTTACCATTAGAATTGAACAAACAACCGGGCCTTATTGCTTGCCCAACGTAAAGTGGCGTGCGGCGACTTTGGAACTAAAACCCGCCCCGCCCGCACCCGGCGGTAACCCCTCGCCCTGTCATTCAGTTCATTCTCGTATTTGAGCGCGAGCTGTGACGTCTTGATTTCCAATATATTAATTATTATGTCCAAAACATCCTAAACAGTCCGAGATGGCGCAAGAACAATTGCCAATGAAGTATTAAAGTTTTGCGAAGCTGAAATGGCAAATAATGGACCGATATTACCGTCTGACAGTTTGACAGATAGAGCGGCAGCTATTACTGGTCTGTTTCTTTAGTGTTGCCCGACTGAATTTCTATTAAAGGCTCCGACACCGATCACCGGACATTCTGTACATTATGTATTGTGTAATAAATTTACACCCTGGAAACTTCTGTTACGCGACAGGGACGCCCTCCCTCGCACACCAATTTATACTGGTACGTCTATTATTATACATTGCCGTATGTTCTAATCAAAAAATTGTAGTGATAACCGAGAGGTGTTCGATTAGTCACATTTCTAAGTGCTAAAAATCAAACCAGCTGTTTTACAACGTCATTTCTTTTGCGATGAAGCTAGGTTACCAAGTATTTTAGATCATTTCTATTTGTCTCGCGATATAAGATACCTAAACCTCCGCTCGTTTAGATCTCATTCAAGCAATGAAGACCCTGTGAAGTTTTTCAACATGCAGACTCTAACTTGTCGAAGAGACATAGCTGATACGGTGATGTTATTCAAAATAACACACAATCAAGTTGATAGTCCGGAACTTCTTCAACGAATATCTTTCCAAATCCCAACTAGCAATAACAGACATTCACTTACTTTTCATCTCCCCTTTTGCATAACCAACTCAAAACAAAACTCCTTTATGTACACATTCACAAATTCATTTAACACAAACTATCACCACATTGACATTAACTCAAGGGATAAGGGACATAAAACAAAGAATATTTACACAACCGCACCTAAACTAATTCATACATTTTATCTTCTCTTCTACTCCCGTTCCACATTCCCCTCCACCCTCTACACTCGCTGTTAAAATAATTTAAAAATATATTTTACTGCTTCACACTTGTTTTAATCATCATCATCACTCTTGGCACTACAACGCTTGGTGGGTCTTGGCCTCCTCAATAATCTTCCTCCACTCATCTCGGTCTAGTGGCAGCTCTCTCCAGTTCCGAAGCTCCAAAGCAGAGATGTCTTTGAGGACGTTGTCACTCCATCTTAATTTTGGCCTTCCTAAGCTCCTTCGCCCTATTGGCCTTGAGTTTAGCAGGGACTTAGGTGCTTGATGCTCAGACATTCTCTCCACATGACCCAGCCACCGAAGTCTTCCCAGTTTTATAAATTTTGTGACGTTTGGCTGCTTAAACAGAGTATAGAGCTCATTGTTGTAACGTCTGCGCCAAAGTTTGTTTTAAAAGCACTTGTTTTAATAAATGACTATATTCAGTGGAAAATTTGTAATTGGCATAATTTTGTATCCATTATTTTATATTTGTTAATATATAGATCTGCTGATAATTTTCCCTAAAATAAATCTTCAAATAAATATTATTCAGATAATTTGTATGGCTATAAATGTATATTGTATTACATATGTTTAAACATATTATAAACCTAGTATCTACACGTAAAACGCAAGTTGAGTCATGGGTCACGAGACCTTGCGCAATTGATAATTCTGCCTAAAAGTATTATGTATTGATTTTTTGAGTAAGCAGCATTGATAAAAATCGCACAATGTTACATATTGAAAAAGTCCTTATTCATTGGGTAAACATTTCGATATAATCTACAACAGATCCATTGATTTTTGCAATCTGTTCGTCATGACTACTTCATTCCGTCACCCTGACAATAATAAAAGTCAACAAAAACTGCGTATGTTTATTGCATAAGTTTGCCAAGAAAAAAGCAATATGGTCAATACAAACCGGAGTGACCAAATAATAATGGGTTGCGCTGTCCTGGTGGTGATGAGTTAGTTGACTTTCAATTATCATTCATTCTGTTTCTACGGCCAATTTACTGGAAGCAAGCGGGTCGTATTGTAAATTGTAATACACTCACATTTAGTTTTTACAAGACGCGCGGCGGTATTGGTGGTGTCTCTTAAAATAATCAAAACAAAAAACCTGCCGAACAGCCGCGCAGACTTCGAGCTATAATTATTATTTGAGGAAGTTACAGAAGCTGTATATAACCTTGGATAATAAAATGTAATAAAAAAGCTTTTTGTTTTCTGAACTATTTTTCCTGGTACACTCGGTGCCATCTCTTTTAATTCTAACTAACCATCACGCCATTTTATTATTAGAAGGGGTAGGCAGAGATGATTGAACGCCATACTCTTCTATCCTGGCACACCACTTTTGCTTCGGCCACATTCATACATCTTCTCATACAAGTTCTACGGTTGTCGCGGCTTTTAACGGGGCCATCCTCAAACACTTGTTGTATCTGATCGTGCCAGGTCTTTCGCGGACGCCCTCTATTCCTGTTGCCTTCAAGACTCGCCTCATATATTTTCTTAACCGTCCTTTCCTCGTTCATACGTTCCACATGACCAAACCATCTCAGCACTCCTTTCTTTATTCTATCTACCACACTACAGCCAGCATTGCATTCACGTCTAATTTGTTCATTCCTTACTCTATCGACCAAAGATTTTCCACACAAGCGTCTTAGAGATTCCTTGTTTTAGAAATTGTGTTATAAAAATGTATTGTTTTTGTTTTTTGCTGAAACAAACCGAGTTTCACTTTTAACTCGGTCGTTAATTGGTTTAGTTTGAGAGACGCAGTCCCAAAATTCATAACATTAAATAAAAAATGTACTCATTGGAGCGAAGGACTGCTAAAGGCAGCAGTCGCGCGTAGTACTCAGCTACATACGTGTAATATAAGTATCTCGAAGCTCCGTAAATACTCTTAAGTGTGTCAAATTTCACTTTCTCACACATCGTGTGACGTTTTTTCTATATATGCCAAGTAGATTATAACACAAGAGTGAGTGAAAAATTCCTCAGTACATCTAGTAAGGATTTGGCTGCACTAGCAGGAGACTAGCGAACCTAGCGATAGCTCGATACAATCAGACGTGCTTATTGTTCTAGCGACAGTGCTAAGACACTCGCTCAGTGATCCAGCGATCCTCCTGGAATCCGAGACTCATCCCAGGACAAAGTTAGTCCTATTTTCAAAGCGCAAGTTTACCTTAGTTTGAAGAATGTTGTGACATGTCGCATCTTCTCGAGAAGATACTAGTGCGAATGGTAATTAGTTTAGGGCGGAGTGCTGCATCATTATCTGCCGTGTATGATGTCATAATAACGTGACGGTAGCCATTGAAATGTGGACAGAAATTTCGGCTAGGAACAATGCGAAAAACCAACCCTACTGCTATAAATTCCGGATGACTTATTTGCGTGCGAGGGAGGGCGTCCCTGTCGCCTAACACAAGTTGTCAGGGTTTAAATTTATTACACAATACATAATGTACAGAATGTCCAGCGACCGGTGTCGGAGCCTTTAATAGAAATTTGGTCGGGCAACACTAAAGAAACAAACCAGTAATGGTGGCCGCTCTATCTGTCAACCTGTCAACCGGTAATATCGGTCCATTATTTGCTTTCTGTCATTCGCAAAACTTCAATACTTCATCGGCAATTGTTCTTGCATCATCCCAGACTGTTTAGGATGTTTTGGACATAATAATTCAGTGTATATTGGATATCAAGATGTCACAGCTCGCGCTCAAATACGAGAATGAACTGAATGACAGGGCGAGGGGTTACCGCCGGGTGCGGGCGGGGCGGGTTTTAGTTCCAAAGTCGCCGCACGCCAATTTACGTTGGGCAAGCTATATTGTATCAGTCTCTCGCAACATTAGCCGTACAATTCATCGCCGCTTGTAATTTAAATCTCTCTGGGCAAGAAATAACCATTTAACCCGACCAAAATGCATCGAAAAAATTTCTAATAAAAAAAATACGTTTTTACTTCCTTTCTTTTAACCCGTGGCGTCTGCTTGATTGTTTGCTTGACGAAAAAACTTTGGATCGATTTTTAACCCTTTAAGTAGACTCGTAGCGACGATCAAGAAGATCTAAAATTAATAATTATAGTATAATTTCGGATTTTTAGAAATTTTAATGGTTTTTTCAAATTGGAATCATTACAAAAGTTTGATTATTACAATGGCTGCCTGATAACGTCACGGAATATTTAAAATTTGAATTACTCCGTCGGTAGGTATAATAGGTACTTCACTACGAATGTCGAAAATATAAATTGACCGACAAATGTTTTTAGAATTTAATATTCAAAGGATGAAGTGTCTTATCAAAGCTCAAAACATTTGACATTTTAGAAATATATTAAATTCCTGTAAGTTTAGTGTTATGTTATATGTTTTAATTCGTCTTTAATTGTTGTTGTATTTTACAAAGAAAGGGAGTATAATAAAAAGTTGGTTTTTATGGGTTAGTTTTTGATCAATATCTAAAGCGCGAAATCTGGCGTGCAGTTTACACGGTAATGTAATGTCTGCACTGACGCAACAGTAGTGCGCGGATTGCGAGTGGCTGCGCAGTGCGCCGGTCGGACCGCTGCTCAGGGCCGCGCTGGCGGGCGGCTAATCAGCCGCTGGAGCCGATTAGCGGTGACGTGAGGCGGCGAGCCCCCGAGTCACGTGGGCCCCGCTCAAAGCGAGCGAGTCTCGGACAATTTGCAAACATCGCCAACAAGCAAAAACCGCACCTATATGCATCTGGCATCTGGCATCTGGCATCTGGAATCCCTACCATACTATGCAGGGTTATTTGGAAAACATTAATAACCTCGCAGGACTATGAGCCGAAAATGGTCAAGCTATCGTGACCTAATATCGATGGTTAAGGAGATGTGCGACATCAAATTTTGCATTTTTTTCCAGTATTTCTGAGTTATTTTTTGTAAAACGTTGGACTATCATTTTCCTTTTCCCCTGGGACTTTTTTTTCGGCGTAGCATCGCGCCCGATCACAAAGAAGGTACGTTCGATAACGAATGCAAGTAAGGCAATTACCCTACTTTTGAGTTTCCAAGATTTCACGCTTGTAACGTATCTACAGTTTATTATATCATTGCTTATAGATATAGATACTTCTTCAAAATTACTTTTATGTGAAATACGTTAGGATATAAGTTAATAAGTTCATTACTATATATTTATACTCCCATGCATTCATACATATCATTTTATTATATCTGTTAATATTTCCAAACAAATAAATATTCTTCTTCCTCACCAGCCTTCGTCTCTCCACTGCTGGATTTAGGCCTCTTCCTTCTCTTTTCATCCTTCCTTGTTGTTTGCTAATTGTAGCCATTTCTTTCCCACCACAGCGGCTGTATCATCGGCCTCCGATGCCTCTTTCATTCTCCTAAGGTCTCCATTTCAGAACTCCATCCATGAAAAGTTCCATGATATCCACTACTCTAGATCTGCACCTAATTTCGTCATTTCTAATCTCTTAGGCTTACTCCAAGCATGGATCTCTCCATGGATCGTTGCGTGCATTTGAGCTTTTCTACACTTTTCTTTATAAGAGCCATAGTCTCCAATCCATACGTCATCACTGGCAGTATGCATGAGTCAAAGGTTTTTAACAAATAAATAAATAAACTCCGCATTCATGCAATCGGTAGTAACTTCGCACTCCGCCCTAGATTACGAAGGTCTGGAGAAATGGTGTATAGCAATCGACCGAATAATGTCGTCATCTGTCGGTTGGAGACCGTCGCACGCAATCTTGATCGCGGCTCGGAATCCAGGCTGTGGAGAGTTGCGGCTGAAGTGTGTAATTATTTGTGAAGCGAGTCGCAATTGTCTTTCGCAGACGCGGGCAGGGTATACCTACACACACAGCCACAGTTCGCCTCCTCGGATCGAGGATTCACAAATGTGCTGATGACGTCGGAAAATCTGTAGGTTTTTCGGTGACAGTTAAGTTTTCCTTTTGCGTATTACCGCTATCGAACACTCCCACATCATTCGATAATAATGTTCAGATGGTGACTCTTCGGGTTTCCAGACTTTAAGACTCAATCTTGTGATTTTCCTCGCTGATGCTGGGGAAAATATTTAGTATAATTGTTAAATTTAAAAAAAATACTTTGTTTTAAACCACTCTATTAGGTACTACATATATATACACATTTGTCAACTAGTTTCGGTTGATCTTAATCTTCTTCAGGACAAGTATAATATAAACTAATTGATATATGTAGTAATAGAGTGGTTTAAAACTAACCGTTTTAACTGAAACACCGATCAGAGCGAATGACGTCACGCTTCAGTACCCATCACCGTGTCTTTGAACCGTTGCCATAGATACAAAGCAATGTTTACTGAGGCTTGACGTCACTTAAACGAAATTACAGCTTCGGGAGTTTTTGCGCGAAATCAAAAATATATAGATGAAAATGCAATTATTTAGTAAAAACTTAATTTATTACTGAAATAACGTTATTTTCGGTAATAGTAGACGTGTACTTACCTACAATATAGAATGTTATTTCAAAATCTGTCATCATGCCTATTGTAATCACTTTTGCTATATGCCGTTTTAATGCATTATAAGCATCATTTTAAAAATGTAAATACATTTCATATTACCCCTTTTATTAAAAAATGTATAAATTTAATGTTAACTATGGACTGTATACGTTAAAGCATTAATTTCTTTATATCAAGTCCAAAATAAGCTCTGCAAGTATTATGAAAAATGACGAGTACCTACCTAATTTATTTTAAAAACTTCCTTATATAGTGTAACCGGTGAGAGCTTTTCGAAGACTGAGAAAAATATATTTCCCTCTCATTTGCACTACCTTGGCTTCGTATAAAAAAAGAAGACAGATGATAACAAAAGAAGAATCAAAAAGCTAATCCCGATTTTCCGATAATCCCGAAAAAAGTAAAATAATCGGCCGTATTCTGAAAATATCAATATTGCTGTTTCTGTATCTTTTGACAGTTATTATATAACATTGTAATGTCGTTAATTTTGACGTTTTAAATTAATGAATTCAATCAATCAGAAAGCTCCAAAACGTAAACAAACGTTAATTGCGAATAATTTCACGTTTTGTTTACGTTTTAGAGCTTTCTGATTGAATTCAGTAATTTCAATCCCGTCAAACTTAAAACGTCCAAATTAACGACATTACAATGTTATACAATAACTAAAATACAGTTATAGCAATATTGGACGAAATACTAATATTTTTGCCCATTTTCTCGATGAGATTGTACTTAATGACTCGAGCGAAACTTATTCAAAAATTTTACGAAACATCACAGCACAAACAAACACCACACATATAATTAGAAATCTGCCGGCCACAATATTTCGATATATTGGGAAGTATCGTATTAACGCGTGACCTCGCGTTGCGGGGACCGGAACACATTAACCGGAAGCGAAAATTAAATCCGAATAGCTTAATTAATAGCAAACCGCAGAGATTCAGCACGTCGAAGAAAGGGGACACCTGAACACCTCGAGGTGCCTTCTCACGGCCTTGCAAGCCCGATCTTCGCAAAGAAGATTTCAAACAACACATACGAAGCTATTGCAAACAAAACATACGAAGCATACCGAAAAGAGTGCTAATACCACAGTATACTAAGAACAGTAATACGTCTTCATACAAACTGGCCGCTACCCGTTAGAATGTGTGCGTGCGTGCTCGGCGCTGTGTACGCACGCACTGTGACGCACACATTGACATAGAATACGGGGGCACAAGGCGGCGGCAGTAAGGGCCGTGCCTTCGGTGCCATTCGCGCTCGCAGCCGCCGCTTTGGTGGTGGCTTGTGGTGCTTTACTAAAGAGGTGTGTTGATTACACTGTACATAAAGACTGTGAGTTTTTAAAAGTCTACGTTGATGATAATTAGCGTTCTTGCAATTTAAATGCAGAAACTAGGTATACTAATTACAGAAATTTTCGGGTTTCGTGTCTACCTTATGCGTCGGAGTCTCAGACGCTACGAGTTAAAAGAAAAGGAATAAAAATAAAGTGACAACCCTAGCGTCAACGCAAGAGCTGGCTAATAACTCGCCGACAGGCCGGAGATAATCCACTGTTCTGGGTATACTGTGCTAATACTCTGTCACTTTTTAAAACAATGCTGACTGGTGGAAGTGATATGCAAATGTCTCTGGTATCCATTCTGTCATAGTCAGTGTGGACACCCTACTTTTAACTTTCTACAGAATACTTTTCGTGAAGACATTATTGTCACCTGCATTTGCACAAACACCCAACTGCCGAAAACAGGTCATAATTTATTTATTATTAAACTGTATTTCTTATCACTATTTAATATACGCAAAAATTCATTTAATTTATTATATACATACTTTTTAACTGTGCTATTGCTTTGGTTATCAACAATATGTGTATGTTATTACTATCCATACATATATATATTATTTAACTTTCACTTTTGCTTTTGTATTATATAATAGCTACTGTTTTTATTATCCACATTTATACATTTATATTCTCAATGAATTGATTAATCTTATAGTTGTGTAGCATTTTGTTTTATATCTTTATTATTTTGTTCTCACTATACTGTCAGCTGCTCATCTCGGCACAGGTTCCTCTTAGTGAGATGAGCGGCTCCATTTCCTATGTCATGTATCAAGATGAAGATAAATAATTTAAACCTCCCACGTTGTCTGTACGGAAGAAGTTGTGAAAAAACGTTTCCTAGCCAACGTTTATGGCACAATAAATGCGTGGTGCTACTTCCAACACTTTGGTGATAAGATGCTCCAAAGGTACTTGCAAATAGATGACTGACTAAACATTTAAACCGCTCGTCAAGTTTCTACATACTAAATCAGCCGAATCTTGTCTCGCAGCTGCCAGGGAGCACGCCATTCTACGCGGCAGATTTCTAGGTTGCCTGCATAGTTTAGAAAGGGACTGCTCCCAATACGCGGCCAGCGACATGACGCAATCCCCTCGAGGCTCCAAGTGTTAAGGTACCGATACACATGCTTTTCAGCGTGCTCTAACAACTGAACACACATACTCGTTATTAGCACGGTCATGAATGAGCATGCTCAAAACTAACAATCAAACACACACGCTTATTACTGGCATGCACTTGTGATAGAACAGAGACGCTCTTGTTCAAAATGGAAACTTTGCAAACTGAAACAGGAAATTCAAGTGAACCAATAAATCAAAACAGTTCCCGAGTTTTCATTTTAGTCTTTATAATTTTTGTTGTAAGATTTGAATCATTCATGTCTTTTAATAAAGTTTCATAAACATTATTTCTTGTCTCGCTATATTATTTTTACAAAGCGGTGACCGAGTACTCCACAGACATTGGTGATTCCTATAATAAGTCACGAAAAGTAATGTTTTGTCATCTCCCCAACGCGCCATATTTGTTTCATTTGTCGCGGACTGAGAAGATCGCATCGATTATCGATACTAGCCCCTAATGACATTAGCACGCTCATATGCAAGCCTATTTACACATGCTCAAAAGATACCCCTTCCACGGTTCGCCGGTTGATTTTTGAGCGGGCTTACTAGCCCGATGCTTACTACGAGCATGCTCATTACTAGCAATGTGCATACACACACGCTACTAAATAGCAAAATACTGCGCATGCTCACGTACCACTAATGAGCATGTGTATCAGTACCTTTATACTTCGCTCTTCGCGGGGGAGGGGAAGGTCGGGATTCTCGTTACCCAAGTAAACACCCGAGACGAAAGTCTTCCTCGGCGCGCTCGCCACACGAATCGGGGAAAGAGCCAGGTCTCAGAACCTCGCCGACACGCCAGGGCCTCGCGCGAGAATGGTTACTAATAAGTGTGATATTCCACTCTGACAGTCCCGCAAGGCCGGCGGGCCCGGCCGCGGCGCGCGCTCCGATTGGTCGGGCGGGGCGGCGGGCGGCGCGCGGATTGGCCGGCCGCGGTGGCGCGCTGCGCAGCGAAAGCCGCCGGAAGTATACTGGAAAAGCGACATTTTTCCCGGACTTTTTTGCTTTTCTCGCCGCCGGACACCGGCCCGAGTGGCTTGTGGGCCGAGCGCAACAAATATGTCGTGGGAACATTTGGAATACCGTCTGCAATCTGCCACTGCTTTCGGCTACTCTGATGAAGGCGCGCCGCCGTCTAAATATCCATGTTGGTTTTCCTTCTATCCCTTTTTAGTTGTTTTTTATTTCTATTTCATTTTGTTTTTAAATGGCTCACACACAATGAAAAACTCATAACATGCTATAGGTAATACAAATATAATACGATAAGTTTAAATGGTTTTCGTCACTTAGTATTTTCACACTCATAATTTTCTACGTAAGTTCATAAGTTCTTCGACACAACAAACTCCCCAGCATGATCATACTTAATCGTAAGCAGCGAGCCGTTTGTACCTGCTGTTTTATCTTACAAAAATTTCGAATTTCATTCGACGTATACCTACTGGTAATGAAATTACAATATGTCGATGCAGTATGCATATTCGGTGATAGAAATCAGTTAAATTCGTCTTCGTCCTTGGAGAGTGACGACATGATCGTGGAAGACTAATCGCTGATTGCAGGCACCGGCTGATGAAATGGAGCCAGTTTTATTGCTTGACCAACGTAAATTGGCGTGCGACGACTTTGGAACTGAAACCCGCCCCGCCCGCACCCAGCGGTAACCCCTCGCCCTGTCATTCAGTTCAATCTCGTATTTGCGCGTGAGCCGACATCTTGATTACCAATAAACACTGAATTATTATGTCCAAAACATCCTAAACAGTCCGGGATGGTGCAAGAACAATTATCAATGAAGTATCAAAGTTTTTCGAAGCTAAAAAAGCAAATAATGGACGGATTTTACCGTCTGACAGTTTGACAGATAGAACGGCCGCCATCAAGGCTTGGTTTCTTAGTGCTGCTCGACCAAATCTCTGTTAAAGGCTACGACCTCGGTCACCGGACATTATGTAACAAATTTACACCCTGGCAACTTCTGTTACGCGACAGGGACGTCTTCCCTCGCACGCCAATTTATAGTGGTAGCATTCTAGTGGCGCGATATTGTCGATTGCCTTCAAACAAAACTGCCGGCCACCGCGGTCAAAGTCCACGACTTTTTATCGAGTTGTCGGACTTGTAGAATTCTTCCGTCCGGAATAGCCCCCTACAGTTTCCGAGAGCATTTTTTTCGACAATTCGCGCGGGCAGACAGGTGCGCACATTCCGACGAACAATTGCCCGAACTGAACAAACTCTCTAATCACATCGAGTGCGTCTTTTGATGAGGATATTCACGAAAAAAAAATAGAAATGCAATTTCCGAATACGATAAATGACGTTGCGTTTCAAATATTGTCATTTGATTTATTCTGCACGTATATACGAATATTTATACATTACGAAGTATCATTAACCAAAATATATAATACCGTTTCAAAATATATAATAAAAAAGATTTTTGACAATATTTTTTGAGTGGGTACCTATGTTTAAATTTTTAGGAACACTATTACTGGATTTTGTCCCCACAGGGATCATCATTAATTAAGATAAATTATAGATGTCTCACAGAGATGAAGCTATTTATATTGGACAGTACTTATCACTTAAGCCAGCCACAAGTTAAATCGTAAGCCCTACGACCACCCAAAAACTTTCATACCTACTTTCCCTAATAAATATGTCTTTATGAGACATCTATAATTTATCTTAATTAAAGAATTTTGACATTTACTGCATACACATAATGTACATATCTAAAAGGAAATATAAATACAATTAAAAATAAACACAGCTTTATTTTGCATGCAGTAATTTTAATTGGAAAACGATACATTTGTTACCACAAAACTATCAATACATGAAAATCTAATTGTCAGATGTAATAGCAATAGCTCGTTTAATAGTGAGTGAATGCGGTAGTTTTTTCTAACATTTTTGTAGTATATTTTTGTCTATGTGAAATATGCTAGGATATAAGTGAATATGTTCAATACTGTCTACATTCTTATTTATATACATATATTACTTACTAATATCTGTAATATTTCCAAATAAATAAATAGTATCTCTTGAACATGTGGAGACCTTGAGACGCACATACTTCGGACTGAATATAATGTATTGATGAAATCGCATTAAAAATAGTGATTACCCCCATCCGTCTCGTGGCGTCCGTGACGTAACGAGAAGTACTTAATAATAATTAAGTGACGCGTTATTTTAATGATTTCCAGTCAAATTGATTGAAGCTGCCCTACAATGGAATATTCTTTGATTGCTTATTCAGCAGGTATTAACGAGCGGTGAGTCATTCGGGAGTGACTCACCGTAGTAAATTTGAACACGAACCGCCGATTGCGTGCGAGAGAGGCCAGTGGTGTTTCCGTCCCTCTTTTATACCTGTGCCCGCGCGGCTTCGCAAGCGTAGATTTTTAGTACACTGTTTGGATCGTCATAGAATTTTCGCGAACCTTCTAGAACATTCTCCTTCTGGAACTTTCGAGAAATTTATCGAACGTACAAGAATCTTCTAGACACACCGGCACATTCCGCCACTCAGTTCAGAACTTTACAGAACTTTCGGGAATTTTCTGGAACCTTCTCCTTGCAGAACTTTTTAGAGCAGGTTTTTTCGGAACCTCCTAGACTCACCGACGCAGTCGGCGCGCCTATTTTGAAACAATCTGAAGCATTTGCGGCCTTCTCATAACAAAACAATGTGCCAGAAAGCACATTTTCGTCACCCATTCCCACTCACGCACAGCCACCCCCACCAAACTCGCATATTTTCGATGTGACACCAAGGGCTATCCATCACCATAACCACCGGTGGGTGGTTGTGGCTGGCTGTGGAGAAAACTTGGCGGGTAGGGAAACACGGGTTTCTATATATATGAATATATAATATAATCTTATATATATATATTAGATATATATATATATATATATTATATATATATCGTATATATATATGATATTGATTACCCCGCAATATGAGACGAGACGATCCAGGTAATCATTAAGCGTCTTTGAGTATTCGAGTTCTGAGAATTACTCTCGCAACAATCGAGTCTTTGAATCCCTCTGCTAAATTCATGTCAATAAATCTCGTACGAAAAAACGTATTTTGTCTGCAAAATATTTACACAACTAGAAAATACACCTGTTCGCGATATGAAAGCCGATCTTTATTTGAAGAACATTGTACGAGTGGAGCGCAAAAAGGGATTTTGGAAAATACTTGGAGTTTGCACCCGAGACCGAGCGTTGATGTCTCTTTATCTAGCGGTAAAAGTGATGAAAATTAAAAGAAAACTTTCATTGTTTTACTTGTTCGGCGCCGAGGCGCGACATGACAGATTTCTGGCATCCGAGACAAGGCTGGGCGAAGTCAGAACTCGTAGCGACTCAATCCAAATCCTCGAGACTGTCCGCTCACCAAGAAAGACTGATATCTTCTTATTTATTTTATAGCTTTTTAAAGCGAAAATGAAGGTTATTTACATATAACAAAATTCATTCGAGTTTGATTCGTTAGATTTTTTTAATAAACAGCTAAAATTAATCATCCAACAAAATAACTAAAATAATAAATACACAATTTGAAAATGTACCTTGGTACAGACCAGGTATTATCGGTCTTCCCACCTGTGTGAGAAGACCGATAATAATTAATTACACAGGTTGACAAATGAAAGCTTTTTGAAAGCTGTTTTGTGTTTGAAAACTGATTTAGTATAATTTGACCATTCTGAACTCGACGGCATGTTAGTTTTTTACCATCACATCAGATTTTTAAGAAAAATGGGAAAATATATTTTACACATACTCAACTACAAAAATGATATGTTTTACTATATTTATGACACGCTGCTTTGTTTACATTTCTATTTCAATAAAACTTATGAAATGAGTGTGTTGAAGATTTATCAGAATCAAGTTTTTCCTCAAAATTACGCTTCATTGTTTTTCATGGCTGCTGAATATTCTGATATCTCGATTAAGACATAATTATATGGACCAGAATAATAACAGAGTGATATCCAAGAGACGGTAAAAGAAACAAAGGTGGACAAACGAAAAGATGGGAAGACGATCTAAAAAAGGTGGCTGGTCCAGAATGGATCAGAGTTGCAAAGTATAGAGAAAAATGGAAATCTTTAGAGGAGGCCTATGTCTAAAGACATGCTGTTTCTAAAAATTATAACCCGAAAGCTGAGAATTTAGAATAATTTAAATAATATTAGGTCCTTACATATGAAATTGGCGTTTTGCCGTACTGGCAAATTTGATCTCAAATATCTTCTCTTTGGTTAGGAATTCCAAATCCAAATTTATACAGCTATTTACTCATATATTTGTGTTTTGAAAATTATAATTCATTTGTTTTTTCCTCAATTGTTTTTTTCTTTGCGTCACTCAGTTTACAAAATGAAAAACGTGAAATATCGCGTTATTTACGAGTACGAGTTCCACCGTGGTACCAGTGCTGCAGAAACGGCTCGAAGGATTAATGAAGTGTATGGCGACGGTGCCGCAAAAGAAAACACAGTGCGTTTTTGGTTCCAACGTTTTCGTTCTGGAAATTTCGACCTGCAGAACAAGCCCCGTGGACGGCCGGAGACCAAAGTTGATAATGAAGAATTGAAGGCTATTGTGGAAGCGGATCCATCGCAAACCACATCCGAGTTAGCTGCAGGCTGCGGTGTTAGTGATAAAACTGTTTTAATCCACTTGAAGCAAATTGGTAAGGTGAAAAATCTTGAAAGGTGGGTACCTCACGAATTGAGTGAAGCAAATCAACAAACGCGCGTTGACTGCTGCGTTGCATTACTCAACCGGCACAATAATGAAGGGATTTTAAATCGAATCATTACCTGTGATGAAAAGTGGATCCTGTACGATAATCGGAAGCGCTCATCGCAATGGCTGAACCCTGCCGAACCAGCCAAACCATGCCCCAAGCGAAAATTGACTCCAAAAAAGTTACTTGTGAGCGTTTGGTGGACTAGTGCTGGTGTCGTTCACTACAGCTTTCTTAAATCTGGCCAGACGATTACGGCAGATGTCTATTGTCAGCAACTGCAAACCATGATGGAAAAGCTAGCTGCTAAACAACCGAGGCTGGTTAATCGCTCTAGGCCACTGCTGCTTCATGATAACGCTAGACCACACACTGCACAACAGACGGCTACCAAATTAGAGGAGCTTCAATTGGAATGTCTAAGACATCCACCGTACTCTCCGGACCTTGCCCCAACAGATTACTATTTTTTCGAAATTTGGATAACTTCTTGCAAAGGAAAAAATTCAACTCCGATGGGGCAGTCCAAACCGCCTTCAAAGATTTTATTGATTCCCGTCCGAATGGTTTTTTTAGTAAAGGGATCGATGAACTACCTATGAGATGGCAAAAGTGCTTAGATAGCAATGATACATACTTTGATTAAATAAATATATTATAATAAAAAAAATCGGCTTTATGTTCCTCCCATACTAAACGCCAATTTCATATGTAAGGACCTAATATTTAAAAAAAATCTTTTTAGTTAATAAGATTAGAATGTTTTATAAGTTTTAACGGCAATAATGGCTAATTTTATTTATTTTATTTTATATTAACATTCCATCTGCAGAGATATCGTGGACCTATTTCACTTATGTTTTGGTGAAACCCTTCTTTCAATTCTTTGCTTATGTTTCCGATACATTCAGAGAAATATTTCATATATATATATTTATATGATTATATGAGAGATATAGAGCGGGTAGTATACGATAGATATACTATATATATAGATATATATATATATAATCAATATATTAATATAGATAGTATAGAGATATAGATAAGCATATAATGAGATATAACACATTGATATTATATCCTATTATATATAATAGTATCATATGTGTGTGTGTTAAATCGAAGGCTTTCACGGGTACCATATGGTGTTAGTTCTAACTACTTATGGGGTAATTATTTGAACGGGGGTACCCCCAAAGTAAAAGTTAGAAACTACATATATATATACTTTTATATATATAGGCACTAGGAGAGATTACGATAGTATATATAATATCGTGCGCGAAAAATGAAATCT